>JAUDJI010000086.1:0-42090 GCA_037389245.1 Oryzias sinensis | reverse complement strand
ATACATAAATGGTACAAACAGGTCTTTAATGTTATATAACTGTATACAGTAAACCCTTGTTTTTCGCGGGGGTTACGTTCCAAAAAGAACCCGTGATAGGCAAAATCCGTGAAGTAGAAACCTTTTTTTTTTAACAATTATTATAGAATTAAATTCTCTATTATACATTGAAAAGAAAGAACAAACCGTTTTACAGGCTCAAGCATTTGTTTCACAAATAAAAGTACTTTAGAAAAGGTTTTTCAACAAATAACTTCTGTACTGTACTGTCAAATAATAATTTTAATCATCGATGTGAACAGAAGGCTTCAAATCGCGGAGATTAGCCCCGCCCACCGCGACCCGAGTATTTGGATTAAACGGGAGGAAATTTAAAATGATTTTTAAAAAAATACAAAGTACGGTCAGACAAATGGTGACCCAGGTGTATTTCACTGCTCTTGAGCCGCTGCATCCTGACTCTGCTCTGCAGTTTTTTCTCCCTTTGAAGCCCGCGGTGCAGCTGTGTTTGATCGGGAGAAGAACACAGTGATAGGCAGTTGTTGTTGTCGCTCCTTTTTTTCATGGGTTATAGAGAAACTCGAAATTGCAAGATGATTTGCACGTATCTGTTGTAAATTTGGCAAGCTGTTTTACCTACGTGTACATATTAAACTGCAATGTTATTGACGCACAGGTAGAGAAGTGGAGTGACTTTTTAGCCAATCAGAATGCAGAACACAATGCAAGATGTAAAGCCGTGATGTAGCGAAACCGTGAAAAGTAAACCGTGTTATAGCGAGGGATCACTGTACTCAAATTAAATCATGCTGAGATAAATAGGACAGATTTACTAGAAAGGAGACAGAGGGATTGACAGAAAATGTACTTTTAACCTGATTCTGTCTCCAATTATTTTGATATGAAATTACAAAAAGACAGTCTGAAAACAAATATGTTTTAGATTCTTGTCATTATTGACAGTTAAGATGCAGGCATCTATAGTAAATGTTTGACACAGTCTCTGAGGCTTATTTCAGCACAACACCAGCTGTGTGTAGGAATATGCTGCTAATAAAGTTAGATTCACATTAGGGTTGGGCGATGTCCCCTAAATTGGCAGTTGACGATGTTTGCAGTCAACCATCAGGATGGATGATGATATCGTCGGGGGGGAAAGATGCAGATTGCAGCCTTTCCCGCATGGATTTATGTTCATGCTAATGTTTTTAGCCCGTGTTAGCATACTGCTAATAAGTTAACACGGGCTTTTTGTTTTTCCGGCTCCGTTTTTCAACAGAAAAAGCACTGACCACACGGATTAAAATTAAAATGATGAGTGAACAGGCGCTTCATAATAACCATAACATTAATAAAAGCACGTTTAGGAGATCATCTCGTATATTACCGAGCTGACGTATCTATGTAAATAGCCGCTCGACGGAACTACGTTTCCCTTCCGGTTTTTAAAAACACTACTGCGCATGTGCGAATGATTTATTCCGACCGAAAGTGTGACCCATGTGAATGTTTTTTATAATCTGAAAAAGTTTTTCTGGGCCCATGTACACGGTTGGATTCTAATCCGACCAAATATCCTTATCAAGATATTTTTCACATGTAACCGTGTCTTATGGTGTCTACTCACAGCGTGGCGGGGGCGTGGCATCACGATGGTGTCTCTCCATCGGGATGTCAGTCACCCATCACGATGGAGGATGGTATTGTCCATTGGCACAACCCTAATTTACATGTCTGTTATTGTATTTATTTTATTTAGAAATCACTTCCAGGAACGAGGTCTGGGGCCCCATCAATCGGGGTCAGAAACTTGCCTGTGGTGGTGTTGGTGGGTGTGTTTATGTGTGAGTGTTAGCCAGGAGGTGCTGCTGGCAGCTCAGACGGTAAAAATGTGTCAAAATGGATGAGCTTGAAGATTTGATGTGAGAACTTGTAAAATAGAATGTGGCAAACCAAAAGTCTGGATCTGTGTGTGAAAATCCTCTCCTGTAAAGTTTGACAAATAAAATCACAACTGAAAAATTAGCATTTGCATGTGTTCATTAGAGTTACAACCTCAAATCAGTGATTTCAACTGCTTGGATCTGCTGCTGTGAATCACAGCACACTACAACTGATTGAACTACAAATACATTTCAAAATAATAAAATGTTTTTTTTCCTGACTTTTAATGAGAAGTGAATTCTTCGAGGTGTAAATGGAGACACAACAGAGAGACGGCTACCAAGAGACCGTTGTCAACAAAGAGCAATATCCGAGGAAAGAACATTCTGTAAAAATTGTCTCTCAAAAACGAATGCTTTAGTTTTTCACATTTCTTTGCAATCTTTTTGTTCAGCCCATGGAATAAAAGCTGAAAGTCTGCACTTCAATGGCATCTGAGTTGTTTTATTTAATAGTTCACTGTGGTAATGCACAGAAAAAAAATTAGAAAGAATGTGTCTCTGTCCGAATATTTACGGTCCTGACTGTATTTGGTGAGAAAGTTGAGCTTTATTTTATCGTATATTGTATCAAATTTTAATAGAGATATGACTCATAATAAAGATGCTCAATAGCTCTGAAGATACTGAAGCTACTTTCACCAAACTTTCTTTTTTAACTGGTTGGTCCAAAATACTTAATAGCTCTAAGAAGTACCGAAGATAACAACTTAATGTTCTGATATAATCTTTTTTGTCAATAACAACAAATCTAATCGCCATTTTGAGCCCGGCAACAGTGATTAGTCAGGCGGTCTGAGTCACATTTTTAGGGCAACCAGTTGCCAATCATGATAAGCTAGTTTAAAGTCCACGCCCCCATCACTGAAAGCTGCTCGGAAGAAGCTGTCCATCAAAATCAGAATCTTTTATTATCATTATGCGTGCACAATGAATGTTTTTCAGCAGCTCTTTCCCAATATTATTGAAAATCCTATATAAAAAAACAACAAAAATATATAATACATAAACACTGTACAGTAGAATGGGATGAATATTGCACACACGACATGAATATTGCGTACTTGACTTTAAGTGCTGCCAGCTGAGTAGTGACAGGGATTAGTGGGTTATGATAAATCAGGGGGGAGGGGGAGTGTTGTTGAGACAATTGTGTGATTTTTATTGGGGGGGTGGACCTCATGATGTCCTAGATGTGGTTCAGGATGATCCTCTCGAAGCACTTCATGATCACCGGTGTCAGAGGGACCGGCCGGTAATGCTGATGGTGGTTTTTTTGGCACCAGCACGATGATGGAGGACTTGAGGCAAACAGGAACTGAGGTGAGCTGCAGGGACCGATTGAAGATGTCCAGAAAAACACCAGCCAGCTGATGCGCACACAGCTTCAGAAACCGACCTGACACCTTATCTGGTCCTGCAGCTTTACTGGTGTCGATCCTCCTCAGAGTGGAGCTCACCTGATGAAGCTGCAGGATGAGAGGCTGGGCCTGTTCCTCCAGCTGTAAGAGAGGACCAGTGTCTCTGCTGCCGGGTGTGTCGAAGCGTGCAAAGAAGGTGTTTAAGGTGTCAGGCAAGGTGGAGTCATGCGTGTTGCTCCTGTGGTCTGAGATGGTTCTGATGCCTCTCCACATCTCCCGTGGGTTGTTGTTTGCAAAGTGCTCCTCTTCCAGTTGTCTGTATCTGCGTTTGGCCTGGTTGATGCCCTTCCTTAGCTCTGTCCGGGCCCTGCTGTAGGCCAGCCTGTCACCTGACCTACAGGCTGCATCCAGAGCTTTGAACAGAGACCGCACTGTGCCATCAAACCATGGATTCTGCTTTGGGTACACTTTGATGGACTTTGTGGGCAGAACAGAATCGGTGCAAAAATGTACATAGCTCAGGAATGATGTTGTGTAGCCCTTAAGGTCTGAGCCATCTTTAAACACCTCCCAGTCAGTGAGTTCAAAAGAGTCCTGTAGTGCTGAAGAAGCCTCTTCGGTCCATACCTGAACTGTTTTGGTGGTTGGTTTGGTCCTGCAGATCAAATCTTTCCCTTTGTGTGTCCCAGTTTGTAGACCCCTGATATGTATTGTAGTGTTAAGAAGTGTGAGGTCAACATTTCTTTAGGTTGCTCAGAAAGGTGTTCCTACTGGTTTCACGTGTTAAATTAGAGACTCTAGACTTGATGTGTTTCAAGTGACCGGGATAGGCTCCGGCAACCCCGTGACCCCGAAAGGGAAAAACGGTTAAGAAAATGAATGAATGAATAGACTTGATGTTTGCTTCTTGTATTTTTTTCTTAATTGCTGGTGTAAATGTAGAGGTTGGAAGTCTGATATGATAAGATACATTAAAAAAGTTTTTAGTTGTAACTTGATCTTTTTCTGAACCACAATGTCACAGATTTCAATAAAAATACCTCAAAATCAGGTTTTTCAAAGCAATTATTGGTTTAGCTTAAAAATAAATTCATTAAATTACTTAATAGCAGGTAATGATTGATTGATTAATCACACAATGAATTAATCTCTTGACAGTTCTGATAAAACTGTCATAATTCATTTTTTAGAAATTTTCAAAAGCTACATTCAATAAATGATTGTCTTAACAGCCAGAAAAACAGAAATATAAAGTATTTTGTTAAACAGTGAAGTGGAACTTTGTGGTTCTTGTTGGGTTTTGGTCTGGAAGAAACTGGATCAAATGGTTCTTTTAGTGTTAAAGGTTCCAGACTCTTGATCTCCACTGAAGCTATGAGTATGAAATGTCATTCCACAGACAAACCATCAACAAAATGATCCTGATGCTGCTGAGGTTCTTCTGGAAGTGAAGCAAATCTCAGCAGAGATGCAGTTTTTCTAAACTGAAATCACTGACATTAAACAGCCTGAACATTCATGGAGCTGAACTGGACACAGAAAAACCTCCCTGTTGTGTTTCCACCCACCAATGAGGAGCAGTTTGATGAAGATGAAGCTGCACTGGAGGAAGAATCAGTCCAGAAAAGATGGAGAACAATTCTGACACTAAGCAGTTTTTCACTGATGTGTTCAGGTTTGAATCTTTTCTGTCTGCAGATCCATGAGCAGGACCCTGTCTTTGGGTTTTAGCTTGAAATGTCGTTTTGGAAATAGAATCTGTCTGAATGTCTGGAATTGGAGACATGGAGACATCAAAGAGGTTTAGATGGATTTTGGGTTTGACAGAGAAATCTGCTGAAAAGAACTGAACTACAAACTTAGAACCACAGACGACAAAACAGATTGGACTTTTTTATCTGCTAACAATTTTCTCTTAGATCTGTTAAGGTTTCCTGTTTGTCGTTAGCTGGAGGGACTAACTAAGATCATCTGATTTGAAGAATGTTGTGGGCTGCACTGACCAACAATGTCTTCTGTCTTTTCAACTGGAAGGGACAGAAGAGACTCTTCCAGGACACGCTGTTGATGGACTGCATGTTTGGAGAGCTTGAAGCTCAAGATAGAACCGTTGTTGAAGTGAACATACCGATAGTGTGGAGATGAAGATCAGAGTCACACTGACCTGCTGACATGTGAGAGCTGTCCACACTTTGGACAGGACTTCTGTCCCTCCTCTTCCTCTGATCTCTGTTCTGTGGGTCTGTCTCTTCATCTGTAGTTGATGTTGATTCTGTCTCTCCATCTGTAGTTGATGTTGATTCTGTCTCTTCATCTGTAGTTGATGTTGGTTCTGTCTCTTCATCTGTAGTTGATGTTGATTCTTCATGTTGGTTTCCTTCTTCATCCTGACTATCAGTTACATTAAAGCTCTGCTGATTGTTTAGATCTGCTTCACTGTTCTCATCTTCCTCATAGGTAGGAATCTCCATCAAGGTATCAGTCTCCTGCTTCAGATCAAGGTGATCTTCATCCTGACTGATGCAGAGTTCCTCTGGTTCCTCTTTAATCTGTGGAGGTTCTGGTTCCTCCTGTTCCTCTTTAATCTGAGGAGGTTCTGGTTCCTCCTGTTCCTCTTTAATCTGTGGAGGTTCTGGTTCCTCCTGTTCCTCTTTAATCTGTGGAGGTTCTGGTTCCTCTTGTTCCACTCTGAAGTTCCTCTGCTGGTTGCAGAGATCTTCCTCTTCAGTCATCCAATGCTGGGGGAGGCCTGCAGGGACACAAACACAACAAGGAGCCTTTTATACCTTTACAGGACTTTTGGGTTTTTCCAAGCATCAATAAACTCTGTGATCATTGGAGAAAATGTCTGAGGAGTCTGGAGTCATTGACAGAAATATATATGCAGAGGTGGGTAGTGACGCGTTACAATTACTTAAGTAACTTTTGGGTGAATTGTACTTGTGAGAGTAAGACCAGGGAATTTCATATGTTTGGCACAATTGGCACACAAAGTAAAACAGGAAAATGATTGGTTTATCCCCTGGGGAGTAAGTTAGTGTAGAACCACCACTGAGTGACAGACGGGTCCCCAAAAAGAAAAGCATGAAGCTCAAAGGTCTTCTCTGTTTCTGTGATGAAGGTGACATACCTATGTGGTGGAGCTGCAGCTGTGGTTTCCAGATGACATCCAGCAGTCTGCGCTGACGACAGAGCTCCTCCTCGTACTGGACGATGGTTCCTTCACAGAGTCTGCAGATTTCTTCAGCAGCAGCAGCAGCTAGTCGCTCGCTGATCAACTCTCTCAGAGACTGAAGGGAAGACATGGTTCCTGCTCCGATCTTCAGCTCCAACTCCCACAAACACCGCCGTCCTCTTCACTGCAGCTCCGATCGATCATCTGCTAGTCTCACAATCACAGCAATCCACGTTGTCTTTTGTTGCCGTCTCGTCCGGCCTTCACAGATTCAGATGGTTCAGGACGTCCAAAAATGAAATGTGCAGAAATGAAAAGACACATCAGAGTCAGCATGAATTTTCAAACCTTTTCCAAAAGGGGAGAGTTGGAGAAACACGACCTGTTAGGCTCTGTGGCTGTCCTCTCTCTGTCCTCAAGGCTAAAAGGTTTTTTTATTGTTCAGTAAGGGAAGATGTAAACATACTAGATAAAACTGTTCATAGGTGAGTTATAGTTTGTAAAATGAAACCAGGCCAGACTTAGCGGAAATGCACCAGACAAATGTGACCTCTGAGCCTCAGATGTGAGCCTAAGACATTGTATTTCTATATTTAATTTTATTTATTTATTCATTTATTGATTTGTGTATTTATTTATTTGCTTTCTGTCTAGCCTCTGCCAGCTGCAACTCAATTAACTGTTTATTGACTTCTTCCAATTTATTGTCCTTTTGACATTAAACGTTTAATCCATAATTGTTTCTCACTTTCAGGTGCATTTGTTATAGTTTGGATTGTTAGTGTGAGTTTGTTAGTTAGAATCATATTATCATCCCAACTCCTAGTCTGAAGAAACATTAGTTGTGTAGTTAACACTGTGCAGACACCGTATCCTCTGTTTCTATTGAATGACACCAGCATGCACACACACTCCTCTACACCATTTGCAGCTAATTCCAAACAAAGCGCTCTGACTGCATCTCCCTGGAAAACTCAAGGCTGCAGACCTGCAGCTGTGAGGAGAGGCTGAATCTCTAGGATGTGGGTCCAAACAGTATCACTGATTAGAATTTATCTAAAGCACCGTCATTGAACAGAATGAATGTAAGCATTGTCTGTCCAAACCTCAAAATCTTTTTTATTTTATTTATTTATATTGTCTTATTATAACTATTTGTGTGTCTGGAAAAGCTGGGCGTGAACTCACAGCATTTCTATGCAGTGTGATTCCAGAAAAGGTTTACTAACAAACATCCATCTACAGAAATTACATCACCTATTGTATAATTACAGATTTAGGAGCCCCTAATACTGGAACCTCCGTTCATCCAAAATAGTTTTTTTTATTTTTTTATTCAGTATGTATGTGTGTGCTGTACGTCCATCATCTGTTGGATAAGCAGTTCCCAGACCAACCTGCTTTGTCACACCTCCCTGTCCTAAGTTCATCTCATCTTCCTGTTTGTTCTGACCCCCCCCAGAGGGAAGACGTTGTCTTTCTTCACTGCTCTGTCCTGTCAGACGTCATCAGATCCTCCTTGCTGTGTTTCATCTGCTTCTGCATAGGCTGGTTCCCCAATGACCTCTGACCTACAGCTGTCCCCAGAGCCCCTGCTGCTCTTTATCTACCTTTAGCCATGTCACCAACACAACTCCAACTACACACACACACACAATTCACACACACAACTACAAATAGTTTGTTAAAATGCAGACCAATCACAGAATTATACAGTTCATAACTTTTAACACAAAATAAACTTCTACACTAAACCACAAAGTACACAACTAAGTGTAGAAAGTGAGTTTTACTACCATAAACTTCTGGAATTACTGGATGAGAAACAGACGTGCAGGACACAGTGCAGCTGCACAAACTGTGAGACGTGATGAGCTGCAGCCTCAAAGTTAGGATTATGATGGGAGAGGGTCCACTATCTATTGTTTTTTGAAATGTATTAGTATATTTTTCCTGAATTTTTGTCTTATTTCATAAATAATGTTATTTATTTAATTAAAAGGATCATGGAGGAATGACACTTTATTCAAATAGCACTTTACATCTCCTTGAAGGTACCAAAGAGCTTCACAATAAAAAATTGATCTAAAATGGGAACAAAAGATTTAAACTAAAAACTCTAGAATATTCTATTCATCTACATTCCATGTTATTTCATTCTCACTCACACATCTGCTCATGGTCCGGTCCTTCTATTGAATTCTATTGTTAGAATAGTTGCCCACCCCTGCATTAATATGTTATTAGCATTGACCTTCATGCCCCCCCCCTCCCCCCATATTCTGTCACACACACACAGCTGCACCTTCCTCTCTGTGTTAAACCTCAATCCTCGGTTCAGACATCGGCTGCTCCTCCTTTACAGCAGAATTTCCTCTCTGTCTGTGTCTTCCAGCTCTTTTTATTCTTAACTCTACTTTCATGTCATGTGACCCTCATTGACGTTTTATCCAGCAGATTTTCTGGAATGCTGTGGAAGTCCAGATGGAATTTCTACAGACCAGTAATAGTTCCCCTCATCACATGTTCTGCACTTTGCCACCACACCTCCAGCAGAGAGAGCCCACCATTTAATCCTCCTAGAAACTTGCACTTGGTTTGGCTACGCCCAATGCAGAATTTGATTGACAGGTTTCTGCTTACCTTTGTAGGGTGCACCCGTGTCGTCAGTGCACTCATGAGAAACCTTTCATCCAGGCCAAATTCCTCCAGAAAACCGTCCTCAACCCCCCCGTCCGTGCCTCCAAATTGTTTTCGTCTCGTCCGGCCTTCACTGATTCAGATGGTTCAGGACGTCCAAAAATGAAATGTGCAGAAATGAAAAGACACACCAGAGTCTGCATGAATTTTCAAACCTTTTCCAAAAGGGGAGAGGTGGAGAAACACGACCTGTTAGGCTCTGTGGCTGTCCTCTCTCTCTGGCCTCAAGGCTAAAAGGCTTCTTTATTATTCAGTAAGGGAAGATGTAAACATACTAGATACGTCATTAGAATGGTGTGTTTTTGTCTAGTCTGCATTGCAGGTGTTGTGGCTCCATAAACACTCCAGTACAGAAAGAAAACAGAGACCAAAGTCCAAAACAGGCCTACTGGTGACCTTGGTACATATTATCTGTTACTGAAGGCAGGAATCAAGCAGATTTCTGCAATACAATATACATGAATATATAGAATCCATTAAATGCAGAATAACAGGAGCAGAGAAAATAGAATAGAACCCCTGTTGACCTTCACAGAATGCTGGCAGGGAAGAAATGTACAAAGTGAATAATCCTTTCTAATATATAAACACATTAAATAAAAGGTCCTTTATTTGTTTGTTCTCAAACTGTGGGGCGCTCCTGCTTTTTCTTTTGGGGGGGGGGGGGGGGGTAAGTTCTCTTATTGTGGTCATCTCCAGGGCCGAAGGCTGAAAAAAAAAGTGACTTTTTAAGATTAACCTTCGTTATTACTTTTTTCCCACACGTTTTTCACTCCTAAAACGAAGACTGACTGCGCTCCTCACACCACCCCCTTCCTGCAGCGTGCGAGATCTGGTTTCACACACGCACACACACACAACACACACTTTCCTCCATTCTTCAACAGATCTGATCTGAGTGTCACAGAAAGGCAGCTGTAGGGATCCAATCCGTACCGGTCACATGTGTGAAATCCTTACCGTCTGATGACGTCATTATTGTTGTTAACGGCGGCGTTACCGTACGTTAACAACAATAATTGTGTCTGCAAATGTCACAGTTAGGATTTGGTTAATGTTCATGCATCCACGTCCCCCCACACACACACAGTTTGAGAACCACTGGTATAAACTACAAGAAGAAATTCTGACAATTTGCTTTTAGTTCCTATATTATTCAAATGATTGTCAGTTTGATGTTTGTTCTGGAAAACTTGAAAATATTAGAATGTATGTGTAGAATTAATGTTTTGTTTTTAAATGGATTGAAATGATTTTTGTTTTTTCTCTGAGGTTGTTCACCTAAGAGTTTCTAAGTGACATTTAGGAGAAAGTGGAGGTTAATCTGAAGTTTAGTGCAGATGAAATGTCTGTTTTAGAGAATCCATGAAGTTAATGCTGTAAACCTGAAATGTTTGGAGAAACTCTTCAGAAATGACAAACATGTTGAGATCCATGACGACCACTGCCTCCAAAACAAGTCATTTGTTCCTTTTGAACTAGGGGTGTGTATTGGCAAGAGTCTGGCGATACAATACGTATCCCGATATTTTACCGAAAAATGTTTTGTGTTTTTTTAAATATGACTTTGAAAAAACTCAACCTGAATTTTAATGTCTTCCACTGTAATAAAATGGTCAAATTCGGTTTAATGATCACAATGTTAAGCACTGCAATTGTATCTAATATATAAGTTGCGTTTACCAAAGCAAATTCATAGTGCTTTTATTTTTGGTAAGTTAAAATATAGGCAAGGCAAGGCAAGTTTATTTGTATAGCACAATTCGTACACAAAGTAATTCAAGGTGCTTCACAAAACAGAAAAATACTTTAAAATCACAATACATCATAGAAATAATCAACGTAAAATTTACTTTCAAAGGAAAGAAAAAAATTGAAAATTGATTTAAAAATAAAGGAAGGACAAGAAAGAAAAGTGCAGATAGGACCTTTCAGTCATATACACGGCTAAACAGAAATGTTTTAAGTCTAGATTTGAACATGAACACAGAAGAGGCCTGTCTTACGACTTCAGGGAGGCTGTTCCAGATTTTAGCTGCAGAATTTTGAAATGCTGATTCCCCTTGTTTAGTTTTGACTCTGGGAATCAACAGGAGGCCGGCCCCTGAGGTCCTCAGAGTCCGAGATGGTTCATATGGCACTAACATGTCAGAGATGGACTTTGGTGCTCGGCCATGGAGAGACTTGTACACAAGCAGAGCTGCTTTGAAGTCTATTCTTTGAGGTACAGGGAGCCAGTGCAGAGACCTGAGCACAGGGCTAATGTGATCATACTTCCTGGTTCTGGTCAGGACTCCAGCAGCAGCATTCTGGATGTACTGAAGCTGTTTTACAGCTCGTTTGGAGAGGCCGGTGAGCAGGCCGTTACAGTTGTCTAACCCAATGTTTTTCAACCTTTTTTGAGCCACGGCACACTTTAACCTTGACAAAAATCCCGCGGCACACCAGCATCCAAAAAAATAGATAAATAAAAAAAAAAGAAAAAGCTCATAGTCTGTATTTATCTACAGCCCCTCTGCAATCTCACATGCATTTTTGTGATAATTGTTGCAGAAAAAGCTGGAAGCTGCAGCTGTTTTTTTCTAAAAGATGTATTAAAAATTAAGTCAAAAGATTCAAAAACTGTTTGATGTGTGTTCGTTGTTTTAACACGTTAAGAGGAGAGACTCATTGTGCGCTAAGACAGTCACTTTACTGCATCATGGGAGATGTAGTGCCGATAATCCGCCGACCGCAGAAAGACTAGCGTCTTTGAGCTTCATGGTTTTGTTCACTTGTTCCACAGTCTGATACCAGATTCTGTGGAAAGCTACACCGCTAAAGACGAGCTTTAGCTGGTATTTTTGTTAGAACAGAGAGACTTTTTTGCGCTAAATCGAAACAAGGAAGTGAATACTTTAACCATTTCTGATTGGTCAGACTGATGGCATGTGATTAAGCCTTCAAGAATGATTGGTGGAAACAGTTAAAGGGGCGGGACTTTTCCTTACAGTTATAGCTGCAGCTAAATCACGGTATCCCGTTATTCTTATCAAAATGTATTTAATAGAATCATATAAACACAAAGAAAAAATAATTTTATGATATTTCATATTCTTAACTTCTCAGTGTTTTATCAGGGCCTGTTTGGATGAACAAAGAGCTGATTTCCTGGAGATGGTAATTGCTTTTAGATCAGTTAATGAGGGCAATTTCTCACGGCACACATGACCATCTCCCACGGCACACTAGTGTGCCGCGGCACACTGGTTGAAAAACACTGGTCTGACCGACTGGAGACAAATGCATGAATAAGTATCTCCAGGTCTGGCTTTGACACTATGTTTTTGATTTTGGCAATGTTTTTCAGATGGTAAAATGCCGCTGATGTTACTGACTTGATATGGCTGTTAAAATTCAGGTCAGAGTCCATGATTACCTTTAGATTTCTGACTTGATTTGAGGGTTTAAGAGACAGAGAATGAAGGTAGCTGCTGACACTTTCTCT
This sequence comes from Oryzias sinensis, assembly GCA_037389245.1. Classification (NCBI taxonomy): domain Eukaryota; kingdom Metazoa; phylum Chordata; class Actinopteri; order Beloniformes; family Adrianichthyidae; genus Oryzias; species Oryzias sinensis. The sequence continues at coordinate 29,424 of JAUDJI010000086.1, read as the reverse complement.
TTGTTTCTGTGGACCAAAAATAACAACTTCGGTCTTGTTTGAGTTTAGCTGGAGAAAGTTGTTCTGCATCCACGCACTGATCTGTTGGAGGCAGTGGCTGAGTGAATCCACCGGCCCATATTCACCTGTTGTCAGTGACACATAGATCTGAGTATCATCTGCATAGTTGTGATAAGATATGTTATTACTGAATATTAACCGCCCTAGTGGCAGCATGTAGAGGTTGAACAGAAGGGGTCCCAGGATAGATCCCTGGGGCACACCACAAGTCAAGGCCATGTAGTCTGAGACACAACTCCCAATTTCAACAAAGTATTTCCTTTCTTCTAGATAAGACTTGAGCCAACTTAGGGCAGATCCAGAGATGCCAACCCAGTCTTGGAGTCTGTGCAAAAGGATCTCATGATCAACAGTATCAAAGGCAGCACTCAGGTCTAGCAGGATTAAGACAGAGACTTTGCCATCATCAGTGTTCAGGCGGATGTCGTTGGTTACCTTGATAAGAGCAGTTTCTGTGCTATGATGGGGTCTAAAACCTGACAGGAAACCATCGAATGAATTGTTTAATAAGAGAAAGTCATTGAGCTGTTGGTATACAACTTTTTCAAGGACTTTTCCTAAAAATCAAGACCATCAAGACCGCTCTTCTTCAGGAGAGGTTTAATGACTGCAGTTTTTAAGGCCTCTGTAAAATATTCCAGATTGAAGAGACATTTGAACTATTTTAGTAATTGGTGGCAACACATTGTTCAGGACAGACTTTATAAATCTAGTGGGTAACACATCAAGGCAGCATGTAGACGAGCTCAGACGGGTGATGGTCTCTTGGACAGTTTGGTCAGTGACAGGTACAAAGTCAGTCAGCTTAGAGTGAGTAGGTGGCCGTTGGATAGTTATATGTGTTGTGGAGTTGATGGCTTGTTTAATGCTCTGAACCTTGTCATTAAAAAATACAGCAAACTCATTACATTTAGGTGTGCAAACCAGTTCTATTGGTAGCTGGGTTGGAGGGTTAGTTAATCTGTTTACTGTTGTGAACAGGACACGAGAGTTGCTGCTGCAACTTCCAATGATTTCAGAGAAGTACCTTTCCCTTGTTCTGCATAAGATCTGGTTGTAAGCGTACAACTCCGCCTTATACATTCCAAAATGAACCTGGAGTTTTGACTTGCGCCACTTTCGCTCAGCTCTGCGGCACTGTTATTTCTGTGCCCTGACTAGATCTTCGTTCCTCCAGGGAGCTTTCCGTCTATGTTTTCTCAATTTAACCTTCATAGGGGCAATGGCATCCAGAACATTCAAGATGTTAGAAGTAACAGAATTCAGCATTTCATCAACATTGGCACCAGAGATGTTTTCAGGGTTTATCATTTCTACTGTAGGAAAGAAATCTTCTGCTTTTCAGTTCTTTCCATCCATGCGTGTTCGTCAGTCGAGAGTGGTAAAGCAAACAAGGATTCAACCGGTTTAAAAATACACAGAGTTTATTTCCCTGACAATAGTTCTAAAGCACAGATTAAAACATTAATGCAGATATAGCTGCATTCTCAAGTAAAGATCTACTGACGCACAAGTTACATGCGAATTATTCGTAGATTTTCCCAAGAACAAAGGAAAAGTTTAAAACCAGTCTTTTTAAGATGTGTTTGAATCCCCGCCTTCCGGAAAGATCATGGTCGCTGGATCTTCGCCCCTGGTCGCTCTGATTCGTCAGCTGATAGCCCACCTGCATTCTCTGGCCAATAGCTGACAGTTGCCCACTTCAGATCCGCTCCGCCTCTCGGGGGCCCGTTTCACCGGCGCACACCCAGTCCGATGATTAAAAGAGTCGCCATCTGGTCAGAGTAAATCATTCCTGGACAACTCAAGGTTCCTTTTACCGGCATCCAGAGCAAAGGTCAGCTCCAGCCTCCACATGAGAACACGAATCTTCACACTTTCCCAGGGGAAGAATCTTCAACCCAAATGGTACGGATATAGTCCATGGCATATTTATTGCACCTATGGAAAACACCTAACTTTGCACAAAGAACATCCTATTTCTTCACAGGATGCTGCAACCATAGAGCAAAAAGGAATGTCACACGACCATAAATCTGGATAGTTCAAAATAAGTTCACTTCACACTAAGAATAAAGCTGTAACATAATAAAGAATAAGATATTAAAACATACATGTTCTACACTACAAACTGTGCCCTAGTGCTCTCATTTATTTATCTCCTTTGGACAACTGCAGGGCCAGGCAGTGGTTTGGGAGCAACAGACAGGTCAAAGAATACACAGAAATGATCAGAGAGGGCGACATCGACCACACTGACATTGTAAATAGTAACCCCCCTTGTGATGAGCAGGTCCAGAGTGTGCCCTCTGCTGTGGGTGGGGCAACTCACATGCTGAATTAGACCAAAGGTTTCAAGGACAGCATTAAGCTCTTTTGCATTTCTGTCATTGACATTATCAACATGAACATTAAAATCACCTGTAATGATTAGACCATCAAAGTCTGTGCACACAACTGGGAGCATTTCAGTGAAATCATCAATGAAACTTTGGCTGTGCTGAGGAGGTTTGTACATGACTATGCAGAGTAAGGGTGGAGTTTGTTTTAACTCAATCTTAAAGGACACATACTCAAATGATGAAAACACACCAAATGATAGTCTGCGGGTTGCAATATTATCTCTAAACAGTGCAGAAACGCCTCCACCCTTTTTATTTTCTCGTATTTCCGATTCATGTATGTAGTTGGGGGGAGTTGATTCGACTAGAACTATGTTTCCTGTGTTTTTGTCAAGCCATGTTTCAGTTAAAAACATAAAATCAAGATTAAAAGAAGAGATAAGATTATTGATTAAAAATGATTTGTTGCATAAAGATCTGACATTGAGTGCAGCAAGTTTGAGATTAGTTTCCTTGGGACTGGTCAAAACCTTCTTGCAAGGGATATCAACTAGATTTCTGTGATTGGACAATCTAACTGCCCTTTTTTGCATTCTACATGGTGCAACTACAGGTATAGCACCAGAAGGAAGCTGTTCATCACAGGGCCCCAGTTTGACATAACCTTTCCTAGGACACTGGGGGCCCGTTTTATCCTAGCTCCGGGGAATAGCACCTCTAGAGGCGCGCAGGAGAGGTTGAGTTGAGGGTAGTTTGGGTGATGGACCGGGAGGAGTGGGAGCTGGACGGGATTTGGGTGAACGACGGAGGGGGCGTGTTGGAGGGGGTTTGGATGAAGGCCGTGTTGGAGGGACTTTGGGTGAAGGATAAGGAGGGGGCGCTGGAGGGGTAGGAGAGCTCCTGTGTGGTGTGAGGCTCACAGGTGTTAGGGGAGCCATCTTAATTCCTGACTTAATGAGGCTATCAAAATGGCTAGGTAGGGCAATGGGTGAAAGTGGGGGGGACGAAAAGGAAAGTGATTCTTCACTGGGAGTAGATGTAGCAGGGGGCGCCCACAGCTGGTCAGATGGTGGAATTTCTGGGGCCAAATCTGGTGGTTGTTGTTGTGGTTCTGCAGCTGGGTCCTTAGCTGGCAGTAGTTGTTGTGGTGCTGGTGCAGGTGAGTCCTTAGCTGGCGGTGGTTGCTGTAATGCTGGTGGAGCTGAGTCCTTAGATGGAGGTGGCTGTGGTGCTGGTGCTGCCGGATCCAAGTCTTTGACCGGTGTTGGTGGAGGTAGTTGTTGTTGCCGTTGTGCTGTGGTTCCTGGGACACTGGCTCGGTCCTTCCTTACTGCCTTTTCAGGGCCTTGGCCTCTATGCCCCAGAGCGTGGAGGAGGTTCTTCACTAACTCTCTTGCTCCACCTCTGTTCAGGTGTGGGCCTCTTCCCATGAATACGTCCTTTCGTTTTCCAGGATGTATTGAAGTTCTCAATGTAATGGAATCCTCTGGAAGCATGAATGAATGGAAGTTCAGGAGAACCATGGATCCATTCACTAGATTGATGTGTTTTCTACCCGCTGTCGCTCAAACCGTCACGCTGCTGCCAGACCTTCACTTCGCCCACTGCTGAAATGGCGCCGCGGGACCTTGGATGGCGTCTGTAGCATTGACTTAACATTGAAAGTGGCCACGCCCATTGCCCAAATGAACAAATTCCTCCCACACGCCAAAAACATGCTTCATACGGTGATGGTTCCTCTGAATGCCCCTAGGTGTGTGTGTGTGTGTGTGTGTGTGTTGTCGCAGCAGGGCTGATGGAATGTGGTTCTGCTCAGTGCTCTGACCATCAAAGTGAAGAGGTTCAGTGAAGGTTCTCTGTTTGGTTTTAACCCTTGTGCTATCTTAGATGACCCCACCCTCACATTGTCTCCCTATTATGACAAAGGTGGAAAGATTTCATGTAATCCATGGACACCAGCTCACCCTCTGAGCCCCACATCATGGGAGAGGGAGTTAAGATCACTACTTTGCTCCCCTCCCGATCACCATTCTCTACATCGGACAGACCTCACCCACGATGTTCCTTCATCACGTTTGCCGACGTTTTCAGAGGTTTAAAAGAAGACGCTTGACCATCCTCATCTGTGTCCCCATTACTCGTAGGTACACCTGACCATCTCTGTTTCATCATTATCTGCCATTTTTTGGTTAAAGAAGCCCTCTTTTGGCGCTGGTGGTGCAATATTTCAAATATTACAAAACACTTTGACCACATCTATTTTTTTTCTCCCAGATTTTTCTTTTTGGTTTAAAAATTATAAATCCATCAGAATTGAACATTCCCCAAACTGGAAAAAACTGCATCAAACAAAGAAAAAAAAGCAGAAATGTTGAGATAACTTTTTCCAATTCCTGATCACATGAAACCTTTTTAATCAATTAGTCAAAATTGTTTTGTTGCAACTCATGATGCCCCGTCCTTCCCCCAAAAGAAGAACTCCACCAAAACAAGTGCTGATCGTTTGTGTCCTTAAATCCGTCTAAATAAGGCAAGAACCAATGAAAAAATAGAATTTCTCTGGTTTATCAGTGAAAGAGAGGGCGCTCCCAAGAAAAAAGAAAACATGTAGATCTCACCCCGGCGCTGACCTGGACTCTGTGGGTAACACCATCATCCAGAGGCCTGAATCCAGTCAGACAGGAGGGAAGGGTTGTTCTTTTTTCTTAACACTTCCTCTCACCTGGCGCCTCATTTAATAAACAAGCAAAGTCTGGCATGAATGTATTGTACCATGACACTAGTTCTAGAAAAGAAGGCAGTGTGGCTGCACCAGAAGGGGGGGTGGGGGGTGGGGGGCGGTGCATTGAGGATAGCAGAGAGATGATCATCAGTTGGTTGAATACGCTGTGGTGTAACGGTGTGACCGAAGAAACACAGACTGGACCCTTTTAAACTGACATTTGTCTTTGTTCAGCTGTAACCCTTCCTCTTTTAACCCTTTTAGCACTGCAGCAAGAGCAGCATCATGCTCACTTTGAGTTGCACCCCACAGAATGACGTCATCTAGATAATGACCTTAAGTCACGAGTAAAGAAAACAGTAGCATCTCTGAGTTTGGACAGCATTTCATCGATGTGTGGAAGTGGATAACTATCTATGACAACAGCTTTGTTCTTCCAAGTCCACACACATCCTGATGTTACCTGACTTCTTTTGAATGACAACAATGGAGATGCATCCATCTTTTCTATTACCCCAGCTTGCAAAAGTTTTTCCTTCCTTACAGAATCTACACTGACAGAGGTAAACGTTGCAGCTTCTGTCTGACTGGAGGGACACTTTTAGAGACTTTAACTTTATGTACAAACGTAGTCGCACATCCCAGAGAGGCCTGTTGAGGCTGAGATGACATGAATTTTGGCAGACACCCCCAACGTCCCAGGAAAACACAGTCCTTTGATGAGAACCAGGCCTAGTGAAGTAGTACCAGAGTAGTTCCATAACATGCATCATCACGTGACACAGTGACAGGCAGACATCCCAGTACAGGTATAGGAGAGCTAGAGGATGTAACCATAGTAACGTCTGGAGACTGCAGAGCATCTCTGCTGAAATGGGTCTCATACTCACTCCTGGATATGATAGAAACAGATGAACCTGAGTCCACAGTAAACTGGATGGGCCCTGAGGTAGAAGCAGTTGTAATGGTAGCTTTCGGATCCTGTCAGATGACTAGTCGTTTACGTATGTGCTGACTACATACATGTTCAACCAGCTGGTCCTGCATCATATCATCCTGTTTATCATCAGAGCCACATGTTGCAGCTAAATCTCTGAGAGTAGCCACGTACTGCAAGATAGATTCAGTGGACTTGAAGCGCGTTTTTGGAAAACATAGGGCTCTGCAACAGCATTCACAGACTACTATAGTCAAGCATGTTTATAACTCCTTTGAAAATATAATGTCTATGAATCAGCCAAACAGGAAGACTCAAAAACCTGTTTTATTTCAAATTATTTATCGCCCCCCCCCAGCTCGTATTCAGAATTAGAATTTTGACCCTTGCACCAAACACACTTCAATGGACGATTTGATCCCATTCCAACCACACGAGTATTTTCAAGAGACCTTCAGATACCCACTGCACTACGAACTATCCCTCTCTAATTTTTATTTATGTTTTTAATGTTGACATTTTTATTGTAAATGTAATTTATTGTTTCCCCCTAGCCAGGACTCCCTCGAAAAAGACATTCTTAATCTCAATGGGACAATTCCTGGGTAAATAAATGTTAAAAAAAAAAATCCCCGTACCCACAGACTACTGACAACACTCCCCTCTACACCCCCCCCCCATATGCCTAGCCCTGACCTAACCCCTGAGATTAACCCTTACCAGAAGGTATGGTGAACTGGGGTTCTGTCCTCTTTTCTCATCTACTTCTACTCTCCTTCTCTTCTCTATTCTTGATCATTATTCATCATTTAATTATCCATGCCTCTGTTTGTTCCTGGCCGTGTACCCCGTCTCTGCTCCTGCTCTGACGGCTGGCTGTGGATCCTGTCTCCCCGGTTTTCCCGGCTCGACTCGCAACCCCGGCCGTCACCCCAACTCCATATGGGTTAAGCTCATCTGCTGGACTTTATATATGTAGTTGTAGATTTAGATAAGTTAATTTTTCTCTAAGAGTTCTGGTAAATCACCTGTCCGTCCTGGGGGAGGATCCCTCCTTCATGTGGGCACCCCTGAGGTTTCTTCGTTTTTTCCGGAATCCGTTTTTTTAGGAGTTTTTCCTTACAGAGAAGGAGGGTCTAGGAGCAGGGATGCCAGTATAGCTTATTCAGTTTGTTAGTTCTATTTAGTATTTTACTATTGAACTCTATGTATTCATGATCCTTTTGATTTTATGTTTCACTTTTTTCAACTACCGATACAAAGCCCATCGAGACGACTGTTCTTGTGAGTTTGGGCTATACAAATAAAATTGAATAGAATTGAATTCCACTTTGGGTTGAAGTGAGCTTTCAAAGCCGTAATGGCATCCTCCATTGTAGAACCTTGTACTGGAAGAGTGTAAAACAGCTGACCTTCTTTCACCAGCGTTTGTAGAGCTCTTATTCTCTCCTCTGGCCATTCATCACCTGATGCTGTGAGCACCCGCAGGTCATTTCAGAGCATTTTCTCCCATGTGTCGAGTGGAATGCTAGGCTCACCCGGGCACGGAACAAAAGGAGGTATAGATGGCGTTGCAGCAAAAGCCATTTCATAATCAAGTAGATCCTCTTCAAATCCTCGTCACCACTTGTTATGATGTGAAGTCTTAAAGAGAGTTTCTTTTATGATGAACTTTATTCAGTCTGTCTTCAAGAAAGGAGAGGTGTATTGCTTGTACTGCCGACATAGTACAGGCAACAGACTTGTGCTTTGTTATTTCCACTTCTTCTGTCTCTGGGGTCCAGGATGCACTGCTGGACCTGCAGATGGTGGTTCTGACTCCATTTAGTCTCCAGAAAGCTACAGACCTGCTGGAAGGACTACGGGACAGACTTTGGACACTCTGAAGGGAATGCTGGTCTGTTGGCTTCTTTCAACAGATGGTTAAAAAGTTGTCTGTTAAGGCCCGTACACACCGGGACGAATATTCGCCAGGCGTTATTCGCCAGCGTTTTTCAACACGTTTTTTGTGTTCACACCCAGGCGATTTTCGCTGACGATGAGCCGAGTGAACATGCAATTTCATTCCCTGACGTTAGATGGCGCTTAATGTAAACAGAAATACTCCTGTACACAAGGTGGCGCTGCGCAACTTTACGCTTCTTAAAGTCGCTTTTCCCTCAGAAGAAGAGAGCAAGTATTTAGGCGATTGTCAGAATCAAACAAAGAAAACATGAATATTTCCAGCACCAGTAGCTCCAACTGGTGCTTGGTTCGGGGATATTTTAGAATGTCCGTTATTTCTTCGCGGCAGTGTAGACGCTACTTGGCGTCTATCTTCTTCGCTGGTATGTGTGCTCAGAAAGGCAGTTTTGTGTTTGAGCTTTGTTGTGTTGTTGTGTTTTACTGTAACTTCAGAAGCTCCAGACACGTGTGCAAAAAGCGCCATTCTCATTGGTCGAATAGATTTCGACGCGGCGAGTCAAACCAAAAAAACGAACCCGAGGCGTTTTTTAAAAAGTGACGCTTTGACGCGTGGTGTTTTTTCGCGTTGGTGTGCACACTCACATTGGTGCCCTTTGTTTAGTCACGAGGCGTTAAACGTCGGCGAATATCGCACGTGAAATTCATCCCGGTGTGAACACGCCTTTAGTCAGACACGGAGAAACCAGTTCAGAGCAAGGTTTAAATAGTAAATTGGTGGTTTATCACCACACTCTAGCGTCTGACAAACAGTGACTGAAATGATCAACCTGAAAATGTAATTTGAACAAACAAAGGAAGCCAAACTAAACAGAAATGAAGTCATAGAAAAGTTACAAATATTCCAAAAGTATCTCAGAGGAGAAACTGTAACAATAGTATGTAGTAATGTAACATGTCATCAGTTAGTAGTACTAGAAAATATTTGATCCAGACGTAGTAACAGAACAAACATTAGGATCCAGAAAAAGTTTCAACCATATGTGAACAGAATGAAGGACACAAACTGATTTCTGGCTTTCTGCTGGACTCTGGCACAGACCTGGAACCACCTCAACCAGTGTGAAGGTTCAGTGCCTTGCTCAAGGACACTTTGACACGTGGACCACACTTCTATGTTTCAGTGCAGGAAAAAGTTAGACGGGTTACAAAATAAAATACCAGAATGACTCTTTCCTACTAGATCTATTTTCATACATGAGAATGAATACATTTTGTTTTTTTCTGCAGAAACCACAACAAAATCTGACAACTTTCTCTAAAAGAAGAAGCAGCTTTTTTTTTTTTTTACTTTTTGGTTTTAACATGCAACGCCATTCGCTTTTTATACATTAGGATGAATGTATAAAAAGGAAACAGAAAATTGTCTATTTATATAAGTTGTTTTGCTTTTCCTGCAGATATGCAGATTCATCAGATACATTAATGAACATAATAATAATAATACATTTTATGTATATGGCGCCTTTCAGGGCACTCAAGGTCGCCTCACAGTACAAAAGTATGTAAAAACATAAAAATACAACAATAAAACTCAAGAACACAAGATAAGTTAACAGTTAAAAACAGCAACATGAAAGTCTTCCTGTTCTGCAGCATCTCACACTGGATCTTCAGCTTCAGGTCTTGATGAAGATGAAATCAGAAGTTTTTCAACTGGGTCTGCTGATGAGGTCAGAACCTGCTGTGATCAGAAATGAAACTTAGATTCATGTTTGCAACACTTGAAAGACAAAATGCAATGACCCAGTTTTGGCACCTGTGTTACAGCCCTGGTGCGTTTACAGAGCTCCAGTGCATAGAAGATTGGCAGAACTCAAACAGCCTCCCAGTCTAACTTAGACCACTACTTTATTGTAAATGAGAAAAAAACCTAATGAACCGGCCCCTAAAATCACCAACTATGCCTACCCGCCCAAAGACATTATTACCCACAAATCTAGAATCAAAACCGCCCAATCTGGCAACACTGTTTGCGGGAGGTCTAACAGCCAGAAGAACAGTAAACACTGACGTCATCACCCCGCCTCCCCTGTGGAAATGCTAAATGGAATTTAGTTATGCTACACTATTCACATAGGTGGTTTTTAAGTAGAAAAAGCATTTTGAAATATTGATTTTTCATTTCGTTTTTGAGTCCTTTGATGCAGCTTTATATTGAAAATGAAAAAGCATTTCTGGTTTTGACTTATTTTGAATAATGCACACATTTTTCATTTACACTCAATCAATATTAAAAAGACAGTCTTAAGACAAGCATTTGGAGATTGATAGTTTTGTCTCACAATCATTTAAAAGTCAGTTGAAAGAGTCTGTCATTGTTGGACATCAAAGCCAGTATTTGTGTCTTTATTCTGTACTGATAATCCACAGCTCACAGAGACTTTCTTTTACTTTGTACTAACGGTCCAGAACCATTTGGTCAGACCAACACCTCTGATCTTTTTTTTTGTTTTGTTTTGTTTTTTAATTTTTTCAATTTTTTTTCCCAACAGCTCTGATCTGATTCCAGCCTTATTGAACATGTCAATCACACAACAACAACACGGTGTTAAAAGAGTTAACTTCAAATAACAGTCAGCTGTAACTAATAACATGTTTACTATTGAATTTATTATTTTCACAGTTGGAGGCTGTAAAAGTTGTACTCACCCTTCCTGAGTGTTTCCTCTTCAACTGTAAAAACAAATACAGAAGATCAGCAATCACACCAATCTGATCCCTAAACAGGTGTATGAATCTGAAGGTTGTCTGTTCAAATCTCACAGCAGACGGAGTCTGATGATGATTTATAATCACAATACTAGATCTCACCTTTATTGAGGTGAAATTGATATATTTTTTCTGAAATCCACAAAATGCTCTGACCAACTGTTTGAAAAAAACAAAAAAAAGGGTTCACTCGTAATAACAGTCAGATATTACTAATAAAGCGGTTACTATTGTTTTAATAAAAACTGTTGTCAGTGACAGAAATAACCGTGTTCAGTTTGTTTCAGACTAAAGTTGTTCTCACCATGCTGGAGTGTTGGCTTGACATCTGTAAAAACAAAGACAGAAGATCAGCAATCACACCAATCTGACCGCTAAACAGGTTTATGAATCTGAAGGTTGTCTGTTCAAATCTCACAGCAGACGGAGTCTGATGATGATTTATAATCACGATACTATATCTCACCTTTATCCAGGCAAAATTCAGATCTTTTTTCTGAAAGACTCTGATCAACTGTTTGAAAAACCAAAGAAGAGTTAACTTCAAATAACAGTCAGATGTTATTAAAAAAAAACAAAGACAGAAGATCAGCAATGACTCTAATCTGAACTGTAGACAGGTTCTGTAGAGAAGTTTCATGATCTCACCTTCATACAGCTGTCTTCTAATTTTGAAAAACTTCTCAATGATCTTCTGCACTGTTTGAAAAAAAAACAGAAAAAGACTTACCTTCTGATTATGATCAGGTGTTCTAATAACATCTGAACTATTTGCTGTGAAACTGTTGTCAGTGACAGAAATCAATAAATTCTCCTCCACACACTTCTGTTTGTTTCCAAACTACTCACCTTTTTCCAGACTTTGCTTGACTTCAGGTCCTTGTTGCAAAATCCTCAAAATCAAGTAACGTGCTGTTTGATAAACCAAAACAGAGTTAATTCATAATAATTATCAGTTGTAACTCATTAAAATGTTTATTATTTAAGGCTGAAAAACTGTCAGTGATAGAAATAAATCAAAGTTCACATCCTAGTTGTTGCACTGACCATTCAGTAGCTTCCACATGGAATCTGGAACCAAATAAAGATCAGCAATCAAACAAATCTGAAGCCTCAACATATTTATTCACACTTGATTGATAACTTGATCTGCAATTTGTAACAATGACATGTGGATTTAATGACATTGTAATCTGATTATAATCAATGAGTATTCTGTTACATGGTGGGATTCACTTTACTGTTTACTGAAATCATGAATGGGATTATATGAATTCACTTCTTCCAGCTCCTGTTCAAACCATAAATCAATCTCTACTTGTCTGTAGTTTATGATCACTAGATTTTATTAAGCAAATGTGAGATAACTGTGTCTTTTTTTTATCTGTGCATTTCATCATTTCTGTAATGAGTTTAATAAATCAGTGATTTTCTTACTGTATTGACTACAATTAATGCTTGAAATAAATATATCAAATTTATATCTGAATATTTTCTGCTTAAAGTTCAGAGTCTGTGATTCAAACACAGACTGATGCTGATTTATAATCATGTTTCTGTAGAGAAGATTCGTGATCTCACCTTCAGACAGATTTCTTTCATTTCCTTCTCTTAAAATCCTCAAAATCCTCAGATGAACTGTTTGAAAAACCGAAGAAGAGTTCACTTATAATAACAGTCAGATATTACTAATAACGTGGTTACTATTGTTTTAATAAAAACTGTTGTCAGTGACACAAATGAATCAAAGTTCAGTTTGTTTCCAGACTAAAGCTGTTCTCACCATCCAGGAGTATTTGCTTATCATCTGTAAAAACAAAGACAGAAGATCAGCAATCAAACAATCTGAACTCATGAATGTTTTCTGTTAAAGGTTCAGAGTCTGTGATTCAAACACAGACTGATGCTGATTTACATTCAGGATCTCACCTGAAACCGACCCTGCAGCCCGTAATTCTTCTAAAATCCTGTCATGTTCTGTTTGAGAAACCAAACAGAGTTAACGTCTACATAGTGAACACATGAACACAGAAAGTCTGTGATTAAGACACAGACTGATAATGATTTACACTCATCATTCTGTAGAAGATTCATGATCTCACCTTCTTCTGGCATTGTTTCACATATTTCTTTGATAATCCAGTAGCGTCCTGTTGGAGAAACCAAAACAGAGTTAGCTTGTCGTCTCCACGTTGAGATCAGAATCATGGATCAGGTTTGAGTTTCATCTGCAACCATTCAGACGTGTTTCTGACAACTGCTTCTTCTTTACATGGATCTACTGACACTGACTGAAACAGAGGGTCATTGAAAGCAGCACCATGTGGAACATGTTCATCAGAACTCTGTGTTTCCAACAGAGAACCAAGCAGAACCAGACGGAGGACTTTAGAGACCCTGAATTCATTCCACACCACAACCACATTCAACAAGCTCACATCAGGAACACACATGGATGTTTGCAGTTTAACAAGATAGAAACTGGACCGTTTCTTACTGTATTTGAGAATAATCAATCCAACTAAAGTGCCAATTGAAACAACTGAAACAAGTGCCAGGACCACAGGAATCCACACAGGAACACCTGTTCCTCCTACAAAAAAAGAAGACAGAATAACCAGAGTCAGAAATGACTGGTTGTGGGTTTTAGTGGTTTCAGTGATTCTCTGGTTTCTACAAACATGATGACTCACTAGGAAGGAAAGGATTCAACAGTTTGAAGCTGTTCTCAGAGCTGACAGAATTGTCCAGGCTGCAGATAAATGTCTCCTCCTTTGTGTCCTGAAGACCAAAGTTCAAAGTTTCATCTTCGTGGACAGAAGTCAGAATCCTCACTAGAGGAAAACTAGGACTGAATTGTGTTTTTGTTCCAATTCTTTCTTTCTTTGTGGTTTTTTGTCAAACATTGTGTCTGTACCTTAGTGATCTGTAGCTTCCTGCCTCCTCTTTCATGGCTGTCATCAAGAATCCAGAAAACCTCTACATCTCCCAGATCATCCGTTCTGTCAAACCAACAGCTGAGGGAACATTTGGTTTTCTCAGGATTACAGTTCATAGTAATGCTGGGTTTGGGGACTGGAGCTGGAAAGAGAACAAATACAAAACTGGTTCTGATGAATAAATCAATCACAGTTACAGAAAAACTAACTAGAACTTACAGAGAACTCGTAGTTTCATAGCAGATCTGGTTTTTCTGTTAATCTCTGGCGTGTAAACACCGCTGTGCTCTGGTCTCACATTATTGATGGTCAGTTCTCCTGTTGTAGTATTTAAGCTGCAGCGACCTGGAAGAATGACAGGTATTGATATTAATGTTTATCTCACTTACTCGTTCTTACTTGTTACCACTCATCTGCTTTTATCTCTACATTGGCTTCCTGTTAAATTTAGAATATACTTTAAGATTTTGATTTCAGTTTTTAGAGCCCTGCACGGACAAACCCCAATCTATATTTCTGACCTTTTAACAGCCTACACTCCTGCATGTTCTTTGAGGTCCACTAAGAAAAATCTTTTATGTGTTCCAAAAACTCGTTTTAAAACTACGTGAGACGTCGCCTTTCAGGCAGTCCAGACCTCCCCCTGTCTCTGCAGCAGATTGACTCAGTGTTTTACAGCTCAAGTTGAGACATTTTTATTTAGGAGAGCTTTAGCCGACTTTTACTTGTGTTCTCTTCTGCGTATTTGTTTGTTTACTTCTATGCCAATGTGTGTTAATTTGGGTCTCACCACTGATTTTATATTGTTTTAATATTGTGAAGCACTTTATGAGTCGCTCTCTGAGACAAGTGCTATATAAATAAAGATTTTCCTCCTTTTTACTTACTTACACACTCACTTTTTCATTTCTTAGATGAAAAACAGTGTTAGGTTTCTATTTTAGTTTTGATTCCTGGAGTTAAAGCCATATAATTACATTTGAGACAAACATTCTTTCCATCACTAGACAGTAAACCAACAGCAGGTTAGTGTGAAAGTTAGCACCATTTTCAGGGTAAAACAACAACAAGGTTTCATCACCAAAGTCTCATTGTATTTGTCTAATATTCTAAATCTACTAAGTTCTCACGATTAAAGATGTTGTAGAAAGCTTGATCCCATCCAAACCACTCTGCAGCTAAATCAGATCCATGTTTCCATGTTATGCTGATGATGGACGTTTCTGCTTCAACTGGACGGAGGACGATGCTGGAGCCCTTTAACACGTCTGGAAGGACCTTCACTGTAAAACAAAAGTTCATGACAAATCAATACCTTCATCAATATCATTTTCAGCTCAGCATTATTCAGATGATTTTCAGATTAATTCAATTCTATTTTATTTTATAGCCCAAATCCACAATGTCTCAATGGGCTTTGTAATTGAAAATTGAAATATAAAAACATACAATCTAGGGGTGTGTATTGGCAAGAGTCTGGCGATACGATACATATCCTGATATTTTACTGAAACATTATTTTTCTGTTTTTTTAAACATGACTTTCAAAAACCACTACCTGAATTTAAATGTTTTCTATTGTAATAAAATGGTCAAATTCAGTTTATTTAATTATCACAATGTTAAGCACTGCAACTGTATCTCATATATAAGTTGTATTTACCAAAGCAAATTCATAGTGTTTTTATTTTGGTAAGTTAAAATATAGAAAGGGAACAGTCAACATTGCCTGATTTACACAACAAAATATTTTTCAGTATAAGAAAAAACAAAGACTGAATGTGTCTAAACCAATAAGTTTCTATTGTGGAAATAAATGCTGTTTATTTTCAACATTGCTTACTGTAGCTTCTCCCGTACTTTTAAATGGTTCAGGAGCCTGAATGGTGCCACGATCTGACAATGTTGGCTTTTTTTCCAGAGTGTTGTACACATCCCTCTGATCCATCAGGTCGCTAAACTTAGAATCTATTGCTGGGAGGTTCTGCAGAGCTTTAGCCCGCTTAGCCGATAGCATTTTAGCCGATACTAAGTGCATTAGCCTATTTGAAGTCCAGCAGATAAGCTTCATTTAAAGTTGTGGGACATCTGGGGGCGCAAGTCTAGCCGGAGACAGGATCTACAGCCAGGTGTATGAGTAGGAGCAGAGACGAGGTACACAGCCAGGTACAGGAGCACGGATGAACCAACTGGAATCTGGAAGCACTCCCATTCCCCAGGAGGGGGAGGGGCAGTACATGAATCACTGCACCAAACAGACTCCGTAGTTAACTGGAGTGCACAGAGAGGAATGTCCATTTACATTAACAAACTGGTACATATCGTATAAATAGGATTCAAACCATTGGAGGGCAGATCCTCTGATCCCTATGTCATGCTCTAACCTTCGGAGTAAAATACTTTGGTCGATAGTGTCAAAGGTTGCACTGAGGTCAAACAGGACCAGAATAGATAGTAGTCCCTTTTCTGAGGCCAATAACAAGTCACGAACGAAGAACGAAGCAATTATCAAAGTCATGTAAAGCCAGATTAAAAAGGTGGGTCTTGAGCTTCTTCTTAAAAACCTCTACAGTCTCTACAGCCCTAAGGTTCTCTGGCAGGCTGTTCCACAGGTGAGGACTGAAATGACTAAACGAGGCCTCACCGTGTGTCTTGGTCCTCACCTTAGGCTACCAGAGAATCTCAGGGTCCACAAGAGTTAATTTCTTAAAAGCAGATCATTTAAATAAGAAGACTCAACACCATAAAAACATTTATAAACCACTAAGAGAACTTTAAAATCTCTCCCGAAATACACAGGCAGTCAATGCAGCGATTTTAAAACTGCTCTAATGTGTTAAATCCAAGTGTGCAGGCTAAACAAAGAATAGGTTTCCATGGCAACCAGTCATTCTTACACACATGGAGTTCATTCATTTGTTCTCCAAATTGAATGTCTCTGCGTCAAAGTTATGTGAGGGATAATGGCCGACCAAGTGAGCATTATCAGAAATGATCACACGCCGTGGAAGCCTGAACCGTCCGACGCGAAGCGGATGATGGTTGCTTACATGAAGCGCGTTCATTTCTGAAAATGCACACTTTGTTGGCCAATAACCCGCTTATACTGTGGTCACTTTCAACAAAAATAAATATAAACCAGTTTTTAGTCCTTTATGCTTGTTAAATTCTTGTTATTCTTCCAATTTCAATCGCATTTCTTCCACAAAAAGCGGACAGTTACACGGTGCGGCACATTGTCACGGTTACATGTCACCACGAAGCTGCAGTCAAGATTTTCCAATATAAAGCGATATTTTAATGCTGCTGTGCGGATATCACTGTGGATTATCACTCCTTAGTGCTCACACAGCAGCCAATCAGAGTCGAGAATTCACCTGGACCATGGTGTAATCTTTTAGTTTACCTTAGTTTTGTAACAATCTATTTATTTTAGTGCTCATTGCGTTTTTTCTTTAAATTGATAGATTTACACAAAAAATTAGACCTTTTGTTATTCAGTTTCTTTTTCTGTAACACAAGTAAACCAAAACAACAGACAATACCCAAATTGTATTTTAAACCTCAGTCTCTCAAAACCAGTTTCTTTTCTTTAAAGGTCCCAAGGTCTGAGAAAATAGGGCTTTACAATTTTATGGGAAACACTTTCCCATAAAATTCATCATGATGTCAATTCTTTACTTAAATGCTTTTGTAGCTACTTATATCCCCCCACCCCACCCCCCACCCCTTCAACCAAAGGCTTCTAAGGGAAAACACCATGCTAGGTCTTTAGGTTTACCACATTTACAGCATCTTCTTTTTTTTGTGGGTCTCCCCAAATAACTCTGTAGTTAGTAGGCCCTAATTTCTTTATCATTTTTGCTGGTCCTTTCCACTTTGGCCTAACCCTAACTTTGCTGAAAACGTCTCAGTAACTTTAGAAAGAGGATGTGACCTGTCCCAAACTAAGTCTCCCGGCAGACAGTGCAAATCTTTTATACGGGTATTATAATACTTAGCATTTCTAGCCTGGTGCACACCCACTTTCCGTTTAACCTCGTCAGCCAGTTGTTATTGTCTTTCAACCAGATTGTAGGTTGCTTGTTGTTGGGGAGATGGCGGTTTATAAATCAGTCTCTGCAGAGCGCCATATAGATTATGTCCCAGAGCCAGCTCAGCTGGGGTCTTTCCAGTGGTTGGATGCAATCATGGTCTTCAACGCTCTGTTTACCCATTCGGTGAGGTTGGTTTGTGGATGATAACTAGTTGTTAACTTCTGCACAACCCCCCATGTCTTGCAAAAGTCAATTAAGAGACTACTAGTAAATTGAGGACCTCGGTCAGACACCAGATATTGAGCAACGCACAACCTAGTGAATATTTCCTCTATCAGAATCTTGATAATTCGTGGTGTTTTACTGTCTCTTAAGGGGAACAATTCAACCCACTTTGAATAATCGTCAACCACCACAAGAAGAAAAAGGTTTGACTTCTGGCTCCTGGGGAAGGGCCCCATGAGTTCTATTCAAAGCATCTCTCAAGGTTTGTTGACTGTGATATTTTGTAATAAACCTGAAGGTTTGCAATTGCCAGGTTTGTACTCTTGGCAAGTTTCACATGTCTCGGTGTGTTCCCAGACATCTTTGCGTACGCTAGGCCACCAAGCTACATCTAGGATCTTCATGAGGAGGGTTTTCAGGCGTCCTCCCAAAGGATTATCATGAAAGTAACAGAGAAACTCTGAGACTAAGGCCTGAGGCACTACCAGTTGATCTTGTTCTTGACCAATTCTGCTAAACTGGTTGGAAGATCTGAAGGACTCTTCAGGGTGACAGCAAAGCATGGAGATGGCTTTATTATCAAGGGCATATATCCCCAAGACAATGCATCAGGTGCAACATAGAGGCAACCTTTTCTATAGAGGACCTTGAAGTGGAACTGTTGCAACCGCAAAATCCAGAGCGTCAAGCGAGATGTTGTTTTAGGACAATTGAACGCCCATGACAATGCAGCATGGTCTGTGTGGACAGAAAACTCATTTTCTTCCAGATAGTGTCTCCATTTCTCGATCGCCCAGACGACAGCCAAACATTCCTTTTCTGAGGTAGAATAATCTTTCTCAGATCCAAAGCCCTCTGGAAGCATACGCAATGACACGTTCTCCATCTTTGTCTCCTGAGAGAGAAAAGCCCCAAGGCCCGCCTCACTGGCGTCTGTATGAACCTGGAAGGGAAGTGAAATATCTGGCTGTGCTAGGATGGGTGGTAAGATTAGAGCTTTTTCCTTCTTCAAGTGATTAAGAGGAACCGCAATATCAGAAAAATTAGCAATACATTAATGGTGCCAGCCTGCAAGCCCCAGAAAACGTTAAAGAGATTTTATATCAGTTGGTACTGGAAACCTTTGTCATGTTGTCTCAGGAAAAGGAGTAGAAGCCGATCCAGTTAAGACACAAGCAATTGCAAGAAATGTCAACAGTTTTTTAAAGAAACAACATTTCTCCATGTTGAGACAGCTTGGCACTATGGAGTCTTTAAAAACACTTCTGCCAAGTCTTTCAGCATAAGCCATTGGAAAGTGGCTGCGGCATTACACAATCCAAACGGCATACACTTGAACTGGAGATGTTTAATAGAAGTTATGAAAGCCGTTTGTGGTTTGCTCTCTTCTTCCATGGCCACCTGCCAAAACCCCGCTGGCTAATTCAAAGAGCTTAACCAGGAGGTGCAACCATGGTTGAACAGGACAAGGTTTACAACCAGATTACATTTGCCACATGCAGATTTAACAAGGTGTTGTTCAAAGATTTTTAGTGTTTCTTTTTTTATTTTTTATTTTTTTATTTATTTATTTATTTTTAACTTGTCCTGTCCAACAGCTGGGCAGACAGATGAGAGCTGAGGGCCTCTTGTGTTGGACATATTTTACTTTAACAAGAGGTGTTATTAATCTTCAGACAAACCAAAGGTATGTCTGGATAAACCCCTTTTGTAATTGAGGCCAAACTTTATTAATTTCAATCATGTCTGAAAATCTTTGGTGTTGGACCGGACGGAAAAGGAAAGAGGGGAAGAAGAGAGAGGGATGTTAGAGAGAGGGGGGGTAGGGGGTGAAAATAGGAGGGGAAGGGGGATAAGACCATGAAGCAGCATTAAGCAACAAGTTTACTGGTTGTTAATCATTATGGTAAGGTTCAAATGTAGTACAAAAAGGGCGGAGCCTGTCCACACACACACTCAAATGTTATCAACACACCTGCTAGCTGCAAAAATGTCCACCTGTCCACATGTACACAAAACAGATAGTGTTCACACGCATACTTATGCCTTAAAGCCAACTAGTGTGAAATATTTCAGTCATTCAGTCATGCAAACTGTTAGTGTTTCTTTTTAACTGAACAATCAGCATTTTTTTTTAAATTTGTTAAAGGTGGGACGTGAAAACGTAAGAATGTTTCCATGTTAGCTGCTGAGATCAAATAACAAAGGGTAAATGTATTTCAAACAACTTTCATTGATGACATTTACCAGAACTCTGATAGCTGTTGATTGAACTCATCTCTAAATATTGACAAGAAGAAACAGAATATTGATTTTTTTTTCTGTTTCAGGTCAATTTTTACATATTCTTGTTTCAATCTTTCAAAAAACATACAAAGTTATTTTACACATGTTTTACTGAACAAGAAATAAAAGCTTTTATGTTATTTTACAAACTTTTAGAGTCAAAGTAAACTTGAAACAGTAGTTTTTCATCTTTAAGGTCATCGCCCAGATGTACCCCATGGTGAACAACAGTATTGGTCCGGCATCACCAACCTGTCAGCTCTCGTGTCCAGTTCATAAAGTGAAACCGTATCAGTGCAAGTATTGCTTCAAAAAAACTCACGTGACCAGTACAGTCACTGTGTCGGTGTGTCACAGCCAAAGCCAAGCCAAACAAGGAAGTGCATCACTAAATTGGTGGATTTGATTGTGATTTTGTGGAGAATTTCTGATTAAGGCCGGTTTGGTGTCAAAGTGGCAGGTTTTAGTTAGTTTTATAATTAGTCTACAGTGTCTTTTATTTTGAAAAATTACCAAATTGTCTCGGTTACATTACTGTAACTTGGGTGCTAAATCAGTCCAGCATTGAGTTTAATAAAGTAGAAAAAAAAAACTTTTTTGATGGCCTGGGTTGCGTTTGCCCCCATTTTCCCCGCCCACCTGTGTTAGACGTTTTCTTTTAGTGAGTCTTTCCTAAAGTTGTTGAAGGTGCTGTTTTAATGAGGTTTGTTGAATTATTTAAAAGTTTTCCTATTTTTTTGGGGCTTTTTGTCTCCCGTTCCTCTTAGTCTCTGCTTGATGTAGCAGAATATAATTCTATTTCAAAAAGACTCTAATTTGACATGAATCATTTTGTTTTGGAGGTTAAATGTTATGGAAGCATTTCTGTAGCATATTTAAAAATAAAAGTTGAAACCACAAATGCTTTTTAATTTTCAAAAAGATGCTGTTGATGGGGCTCCAGCTGTCAATAGCTGTTGGGTGGAAGGACCTGACAGAATGGTTAGCATTAGGCTAACGTGCTATCAACATTAGCTGTGGGGGAACTCCAACTCCAAAATTCTGTAATGAGCATCTTGGATGTAAATATGTGGGAATAACATCAGCCTTTATTTTGTCTGGACACCACTGTAAAACACAAATTCATATGATGGTTTACAGTTTTTCAGGTCTACATAGCAGAACTTCCGCCTTCTGCAGACTGGCTTTCCCCAAACTAACTTTGTGTTTGGATGGAGTGAACAGTCCCCAGACCTGCTAGGCTGAGGCCCCAGTCGGTCCGAAGACGAAGCTTCGAACCGCAGGCCGAGCCTGCGGATTGCTCTATGCTAACACAAAGATACAAGTCTGTCCACACTGCTCCTAGCATGTGTCTGTTAGCAGCCGCACACACAGAGAAAGCACTGACGTCATCGCCCCGCCTCCCCTCTGTAAATGCTAAGTGGAGTTGAATTATGCAACACTTTTCGCAGGGTGGATGTGAAAATGAAAATGCAATCCACTCTTTACATTTTCAATTTAATTAAGTGACAGAATAATCAGTTTTTAAGTAGGAAAAGAAATGACGACTTGTCGTATTTCTGGCAGATACTCGCTGCAGTGTTTTACAGGTAACTACCCTAGGGCGGTTCAGTCAATTAACTCACCTGCTCAGCGTCCTATTTAAGCCAGGTGCGCAGCTGTTCATTCTCTATGGCTGTGTCCGAATTTCCGCCCTAACCCCTAACTACTAAAACCCTATATAGTGCAGCACTATATAGTTCTCTATATAGTTCTCTGAATTTTCAAAGCAATTCGGACACCCGTGCTCACTAGTTTTCTCTTCCGGGTGTTTTCAAATGGCGCTTGGCACGAAAACAAAATGGTGCATTACCGCCACCACCTGGTCTGGAGGGGAACTACTTCTATTTAACGCGGAGAATGAAACTTATTTGTCAGAGTAAAAACATAATAAATATGAGCATTTTATGAAGACTATTTATGAATCTGCTGTGTTCTGATCATGGAAAACGTGGCTGATTTATAAATAATAAAATTACAAACATATTGGTGTTGATTTTATGTATTTGTTGATAAATAAACCCCCATGTTATTACTCCATAGCAATATTTATTTTTTTGCCGCTGAACGATTTACGGGCTCTTGCAAGGAGTAATTTTTTTCTGTAGTTTTCTCTTCTACTTTACTGAAAATGGCTTTAAATATGAATCTGTCCGTGTTCCTGGCAATAATTCAACCGTTTTTCGTGGGATCAAACCAAAAACGAGCAGATATGCAGCATCACAGGATGGCAAGGAGGAGAAGCAGACGTCTCAGAAGATTTCTTCTGGATGCCCTGACCAGACATGAACGACCTGTGAGTCAAACTTAAAGTTTTTTTGTTAAACTTAAGCATTTGTTAATAATTGTGCTCAAGGTTACACAATCTACTGGGTAAGAGTTAAACATTCTTTTTCAACATTGGATTATGAGTTGTATAGTCTAACTACATGAAACACTTGTGAGTTCAAAGTTTAGTATTTTTTATTCAGAGTCAAACCATATCACTTGTTTTAAACAAAAATACTTTTATTTTTAAAAATTTAAATAAAAATCCAAAAACTCAGCAAAAAAAAAACATGAGATTTTCCAGCATTCAAAAATACTTCATAAACTAAAATGTAAGACATCAGAATAAATAGAAACATTCAAAAATATTAGATTAAATTTTCTTCAATTAAATAATTAATGTTGCATTTTACAGGGTATTTCACGTCTCTACTGCTTTGACAACATTAAGGTTTCTGTCCTGGCCCTTTACGCTGACGGTCAGTCCAACACACGACCGGATTTTCGGTTGACCCGCAGGACCATCAAGCATCTGGTGGAGCAGCTTCGGGTTCCTCACACTCTGGGGGGGCACAGGAGACTGAGGTCTTGGTGTTTCTTGTCTGGCTGGCGTGTGGCACATCTTTCGGTGTGGTAACCAGAGCCTTTGACGTGACACAGTCCACTGTGAGTGACGCTGTCCACAGGACGGCAGACCGCATCCTCCAGCTGATGAGCAGGGTCACCCAGCATCCAGTGGGAATGAACTGCCATTAGTCACCTCTGGTTTTTTAGCAGCTTGCTTGGTCTTCCACCTTCCAAAAGGTCGTAGGGAGCATCGATGGCTGCCACATGAGAATAAAGGCCCTAAAAGAAAATGCAGCTTGTTATTTTAACAGGAAGCTTTTTTATTCCATTCAAATGCAGGCTGTATTAGACTAATGCCAAATTTAGAGATATTTTTGTTGGGAATCCTGGATCAATCCATGATTCACGGGTTCTACGTAAAAGCCCAATTTACAGATCCTTTTGTGGGGATGGTGGGTATCCCTGCATTGCTCATCCCATCATGCTGCTGACAACCTACAGGGAACCCATGAGGAATGTGGTTGAGACCTGTTACAACAAGAACCACTCCAGAACACGCTCTGTGGGGGAGAGAGAGACTTGGCATTATGAAGATGAGGAGGAGAGCAATAGTTCTCGGGGCACTGGAAGTAAAACCAATCTTTGCAATGAAAATCATTGCCTGCAGCGCAATCCTGCACAATCTGTGCATTAGCGAAGGGACTGCTGGGAGCCACAGATGTTGAGCCACAGCAGGACGACACCAGGAACCAGCAGGACGAGCAAAGTGGCGTCCGTCTGCAAGGACAGATCTCTGCTTTCCTTTCAGCTCCAACTGTGACACACATGACTCTAGAAGACCAGGATTATTGTTAACATGTATAAAATAAATGTTAACATACAAAACGAAATTGTAAATATGTACATCTGATATTTATGTGAAAATCCTTTTGAGATTGTTAAAAATGGCTCAGATTAAAACAATACATGTAAATAATTCATTTTTGTTTATGCATTTATTAAACTAATTGGAAAAACGGCAACATTACATTTGTGAACAATATTTTCAACTCAAGTAAGCTTGACAGACTCTCCTGACGCTCTTCCTCCCTTCTTGTTCTTTGCCTTCCCCCTCTCCTCTGACTCTTTCCAACGATTGACCATTTATTAAGAAATGAAGACAAATCTGATCATGATCAAGTCTCTTTACTCCCATCCGGCACGAGCTTGCCTGAAAACAAACAGGTTATCTTTCTCCATCCACAGATGGATCAGATTTTCCTCATCCTCGTCTGTCCCTTCATATATAAACACATTTAAAATGTGTGAATAGCTTATGACTACGTTTAGAAGTCACTGCTTTTTGATGTACTATCTAGCGTTTGTTTTTAGCCTTCGGCGCTAATTCGCGTTAGCATTACCAAAATAGATGAGCTTCAAAACAATGTAGGTTGTCGATGGAGGAATATAACATATTACACACATCATCTTACGTATTTACAAATATATTTTACAACAGATACTTGATACTTTTTAATATACTTACATGTTTGGGTTGTCTTCCTTGCGCAACCGTCCGCCATTTTCTAAAAATTCAAACGCAATGCATGGTGGGTCATGCGCATTGCATTCTGGTCCGAACGCATTCTGGTCAATATTCGCCAATCGAGTGAGCATCGATCCACACTGGTTTTTCGCAGAGACTTCTGGGAAATTTCTTGTGCACTGGATTTTTGAACTGTAGATTCGGACACCCCTACAAAATGGCGACCGCATTATATAGTGCACTATATACAGTCTCACACAGTCTCTCTTACCTTCAGCGCTCATTCTTCGCCCCTCCCTCCTCCCCGGCTTCCAACTGTGGGCTCCCTAAAGGGGGGTTTTGTTACCCGAAAGTTTTATGGAAATTTCTCATGGAATTGAACGGAGCCTTATGCCTAACTAAAAGATGTGAATGCCAACTAAAAGAATGTGGAAAATTAAGTATATCAAATAAATATTTCTTACTGCAAGAGTTGTCTGACTGAAAATGCATTTTAAAGTCTGATTTTTCTTTTTAATTTTGAGTCAAAAATGCAGCTTTATATTAAAAATGAAAAATAATTTCTGGTTTTGACTTTTATTTTGAATAATGCTGCAGAAATGCTTCCATAAAAGTGGCATTTGTACTGAAGAACTGTCAAAATTAAAGCCCCTCCTCAGCGTTGGGGCATTATAGAGACAGACAAGGGAAAGAGGAACTACAAGGACAAATATTGGGTTTAGTTTACTTAATCGGTTTATCAGTGGAGTTTCTTAGCTTGTTAGCCTGAAATAAGGTTCTGGGTGCAGCAGTAGTCGGTACTGATGGACCCAAAACCAATCCAGTTTGGGGAGAGTCCCGTTAGCTTCACAAGGCCTCCTCTACCATCACTAGTGAACGACAACTACTGACTCAACTAACGGACTCATGTTAAATCAGAGTTCTAGTTTATAACACAGACTTTTATTTTGGTAAACACAGATTCTGATTCTAGATCATTCTTAGAGAATAAATCAGAACTTACCCGAGTGAACGTCTGCGATGAACCAGGCTAGAAACAAAAGACCCAAGAAGAAGAAGGAGGGCGTCGACGCCATTTTCCTCTGAAGACAAAATAAAGGAGATTAAAACATTTTAGGAACACAAATCACCCAATTACAGAATAAACGGTTAAAAAACAATCAATGTGTAATGTGTGTAATGACATAAAGGAAAGATCTTCTCAACCGTGTAAAAATTGCTGAATCATTTCAATCATATTCTGTAAGTTGATGGAAGGTGATGTTTGGAAAAAGACCAGAAAAACGTCGTCCATCCACCTGTCATCACCAACTTCTCCATTGTTTTCTAGCCACAAAACAAAAGCCATCAGCCAGACGTAAAACAGGAAGAACTGGTTTAAATGGATGTCTGTTGGTCTATGTGATGTATTTCTGGGTTTGGAATCTCTATCATTTATGGTCACCAACTTTTTTTTTATTTTTTATACAGTGTATTTTATCCCACGAAGGGAAATTCTTTCTCCTCATTTGACCCATCCCCTTGGGGAGCGGTGAGCTGCAGCCGAAACCGCGCTCAGGAGGCGGTAGTGTTAAGGGTCTTGCATAAGGACCCTCACTGGGTGATATGGTAATTGCCCCCAGTACCATTGCTCATTCCCCTCTGGGAACCGAACCCTGGTTTCCTGCATGGTAGCTTCCCACCTTAACAACCGAGATACCCAGCCGCTCAACTTTGGTCTCTGAACCACAGAAAACAGTGGCTTGTGGTCCTACGGAGAGTTCCTGAACATGGAATGAGGAAACATTACTCAGCACACAGTTACCTGGAACTGTAATCTATTACTTTACTAATGAGTTCACACACAAACGTTGATGGAGGAGAACAGAAATGAAAAAAGCCAACTAGCATCAGCTGATTGTTGTTGAGGTGATGAAGAAGAGTCCTCCATGTTGTTGATCCAACAATGATGAAGCTTTGGAAACAGCAGAGGGAGGAGAGTTTGCAGAGAAAGAAGAAGATCTTCTCCAAACATTCAGAAACAAACAGTCAAGTTAGTGAAGACAAAGTTCCAGAAACAAACTCACTTCAGTTTCTGCAAAGAGATGAAGAGGAAGAAGAGTCTCCCTCACCGTGTCAACGCAGCTGCAGCACTGACTCACAACCAGGAAGAGTCCACCTGGATGGAGGCGGGGCAGCACAGGTGGGCGGGGCAGCTGGTGGAGCAGCCCTCCTGGAATCAAACCCTCAACCTGCCTGTTGAGATCTTAAAAGTGAAGCAGAAGCTGAGAAAGGAGCAGATTGAAGTCAGAGTGGGAACAAGTCAGAACAGCAGTTGGAGGAAGATTTGATCACAAAGCTGATGGGAAACTGAAAGAATGTGGATCTTCCTGATCTGTCAGAGCTTCCAGGAAAAACTCTGACAACAGAGAGAAAGATGTGAGGAGCAGGAAAACACTGCAGTCTGACACTTGGATGAATGCAGGAAGTTTAGAAAAAGTCCAGAAAAAGAGTCCCATTGATCCTTCCAAACATCCAAATCTGTTTTCCCTCAAAGGATCTTCAGGTGTTTCTCTTCTCCACCTGCTGATCTTCCTCCAACCACCTGAGTCTGTTTCCTGTTGAAGGTGGAGCAGGTTTTTTTTTTTTTTTCAAGTTTTTCTGGGTCCATGTACAAGATTTGATTCGTATCTGATTTTTGATCCCATCAAAGACATTTTGCACATGTTACCACAGCTAATGACACTGAAGCAGAAACTCTGATGGAGCTGAAGGGAGGGGCCTGACTATTTCCTGGAAACAGCTCCTTCTGATCATCAGTCAGACTCAGAGGAACAGAGAGTTTGTTCACATGCAGCTCAGGAAAATGGCTGACAGTCAAGCTGAGAAGCTTTTCTTTCCATGTCTGTAAGAATCACAACCTTTCAAATCCAAAAGATCCTAAAAGTGAAGCAGAAGCTGAGAAAGGAGCAGATTGAAGTCAGAGTGGGAACAAGTCAGAACAGCAGTTGGAGGAAGATTTGATCCCAAAGCTGATGGGAAACTGAAAGAATGTTTGATCTTCCAGATGATCTGTGGGACTTTTTCTCTGCTTCAGTCTGGAAGAATGTTCTGCAGCAGAACCACATTCCTGAAGGCCGTCTGTGTTCCTCAGTAACAGGGCGCGTCTGAACGTCATCAACATCAAGGTTTCCTGCAGCTGGATGGAAGGAGTGCTGCCCCCTGGTGGACAGGAACTCAGCAGTGCAGCTTCAGGATGGAGTGGCTTCCAACAGATCAGATCAACGTTCTGCTCTCTTTCATCAGCTGTTGGAGATTTCTAGGATCACAGCACGGGTTCTGCTGCAGCTACAGAACCCATTTCCATTTTTTTTATTTGAATAGGACTTCTTCTTGTCTTGAAAACAAAACTTCCTGCTGATAGTTTACCGTCAAAAATATGTCACAAGGTCACAGACATAGACATCCAGTCCTGAAACACCGATGCAGGAAAGTGAGCATCAAGTTGAGGCTTTTTATTGAACTAAAATGAAAATAAATAATTTTGAAGGTTTTAACCCTTGTGCTATCTTAGATGACCCCCCCCCCCTTCCATTGAGGTGTTCTCCCTACCATGACAAAGGTGGATAAAGGTGGAAAGATTTCCTGTAATCCATGGACACCAGTGAAGATCACAAATCATTGAAGAAAAAAGGTTCAGAGCTCTGTCTAGTGGGTCTAGATGACCCAACTCCCAATGTTAACATACATGGAGACCATATTCATCAAGAAAACAAATATTGCTGTCAGTTCAAGGTTTATTCATTTGTTATCTTTTTGATCTTAAGTCTGAAAGTAGGAGTCTGTGAAAATCTTGATAACTTGACTAAACTATTGTTGTGCACCTCCAGTCCAAACTGGTTCTGTATTCTGCTATCAGTATATCATTCTGATCAGCACATGATATACAGACTTCTAGTAGGACTATTGTGTCCAATAATAGGCTTGAAATGCACAGCACTGAGTAAAATAATAATAGAAACTAGATATAAGGTACAGAATGTTACCAGAGAACTTGTCTGATATTATAAGTTCTATGAACTTCAGATTCAGAGAAACTTTCCGTTCATTCAATGTTTAGTCATGTCTGTTCTTCTGAGCCGTGATAATCCATGTAGATGCAGAAATTCTACAGACACTGCAGAACTACACTTGTCTGCTGGTTTCCTGTAAGTCAGGAGGTTTGGGGGAAACAGGTTTTCCTGTTCCAAGGTGCCGTTGGCTGTTATGCACCTACTAGCTATGTGAAATCTCTGCCTTTGACCCCTCCCCTGGGGAGTGGTGAGCTGCAGACACAGCCACGCCCATTTTGTGGTTTACCAGCCCCATCCAGCCCCTTAATGCTGAGTGCCAAGACCGGATGTGTCGTCAGAGTTTGAATCATTTGAAATTGTAAAATATAATATCATCTGTTCTACATCGACACTGAAATATTTAATCATTTTAAGAACGGTACCTCTATTTTTTCATTCAATTAACTTTTTCTTATAAATAAATATAAATAAATAAAATGAAAACATTGACAGCACCTGTGGCCCACTGCTGACTGTAACTTGTGACTAAAAGTGGATAATATTGTAACTACCTGGGGGTTAACCCCACCTTCAGCCCCTGAGATTGACGGGAAGTGAGGAATCCTGGGTGTAAACCATGAGAGAGAGGGTTGTGAGTTAAAGTGACGTCCATGCTGTTTGTGTGTTGAAGTAAAGAGGCTTTGATGCTGAAAAGTAAACTTTGTTTGTCTTCCTATTACTTCTCCTTGAGACTGTCCGGGTCGTGCAGTGT
>JAUDJI010000085.1:13331-42574 GCA_037389245.1 Oryzias sinensis | reverse complement strand
CTCAGTCTGAGTGTGGAGCTGCTTTCTGGAGGATGTTTTCTCTCATCAGGGGCCTCATTTATAAAACTTTGCGTAGGATTTGCGTCAGAAGTGGCGTACGGATGAAACATAGGACGTGCGTACGCACAGAAATATTCGGATTTATAAAACCGTGCGCACGCACATCCTACGCATCTTTCCCTTAATAAATCACAACCAATTCTAAATGCAGCGCAGCTTTTGCGGCTACATGACACGCCCATAGTTGCCCATAAATAGTCCGTGAAACGCCCACAAATGAATATTCATTGATTGTGAAACCATGGCAAACACCGAGAGGAAATCAAAAAAACGTAACTTCACTCAATGTGAAGTAGAAGTTATCGTTGGCGAGGTGGAAAAGAGGAGAAAAGTGTTGTTTGGAGGGCACAGTGTGGGCATTACTAATGCCAAAAAGGCACGTGAGTGGCAAACGGTGGCAGACGCCGTATTTAATAAATGCTGTAGCCTCACAACCTTGGACCATGGCTGAAATTAAAAAGAAATGGTTGGACATCAAAGTAGAGGCAAAAAAACGTCTAGCGCTGCATCGGCAGAGTGTGTTTGCCACGGGTGGGGGACAGGGAACACCAGAGCTGACCCCTCTTGATGAGAGACTATTATTGGGGAATCCCTTTTAAGTGGAGTGGTGACTGAGGCGGAGGGGGACGCCGACGCGCCAGATGCACCGGATGACACAGGTAAGAGAAATAATTAAAATGAATGCAGTCAAGTCACATGTATGCAGGCTACACAATTACAGATTATTAATATAGAACAATTTTATTTTAGTTGCTGGGTGTTCCAGCGGGGCCAGTGGTTACGATGCTGCAGCTGAGCAGCCGTCTGGCCCCAGCGTCTCCACGGCACGCGGCTCTCAACCCTCCAGCAGTGGACGTGTCCTCACCGATGCAGTCCTTGAAATGCAGAGGAGGGACGTCAGTAGTTCAATCAGAGAGGTGGCCAAGGAGTTGGGCGAAATCGAGATCGCCCTGACTGAAATAAACTGCACGATGAGGGAATTCTTAAATAAATAATATTTTCCACACCTTTTGTTGTTCTTCACAAGCGACGCATCACTTCCAAACGCTGGCGCACAGCAGCAGCATTTGGCTCAAATGCGTGGGGATGGGGTTCAGGGTCGGGTCCAACACAGCAATCGGCGCCAGGGGGTAGAGGCACGTTTTTAAGCTGTGCCACATTGTGTAGCACAGCACATTCCAGCACGATGTGGCACACACTGTCACTTTCACGTGTTTCTTCCATCTGCCGACGGTGTCGCCGTTTCTCATTTCACCCGTTTTTGTGCGTACGCCTGGGTCAGAGCTTGCGTGGAGGACCGCACATTTTCCCGTCAAGTTTGCTTTTTATAAATCTCAACTATTGCGTAGAGAGTGGCGTACGCTTTCTTTTGTGCGTACGCAACGTTTATAAATGAGGCCCCAGGACTTCACAGTGGCCGTTGCGTAAAAGACATGAGTACAGCTGGCTAGAAGGTCAGAGGTTCAGAAAGCACAGGACATTTGGGAATGTGGGGGCTACAAGGGTGGCAGGCTACTATTAGTCTGGGTGCTGTTGGGACTTAGAGGTTTTGACATCAGGCTGGTTCCAGTCATGGGGAAATCATCTGCTACTACTGTCAGCAACCTGGTCATAAGGCCTCAGACTGTCCCCTTAAAAAGCCCAAACTTTCAGGTCACTGCTATGTTCTCGGTAATGATGATTCATGTAGACAAAGTACCCCGCATTCATCCTGTTCAAGTTAATGGTAAACACGCGTCAGCTTTATTAGACAGCGGAAGTTCTTTGTCACTGGTTAGGAAGTGTTGTCTGTCAAATGGTGTCATTGATTATAAAAACAAAACTAACATTAAGTGTGTTCATGGAGATTAGAGATCGTATCCTACAGCAGAGGTTACTATAGCTGTTGACGGCCATGTATTTTTGTTACAGGTGGGGGTTAGTGACAAACTGTCTGTAGACTGTGTTTTGGGAAGAGTTTTGTCGGTTCTCCATGATCTGATCACACAAATGAAACCTGAAATGTGTGCAGTGGTTACTAGGTCTCAAACAAAAGATGGCTTGGAGCCCCTGTCAGATCTTCACAGTGATCTGTGTGAGGGTGGTTCCAAAGGTCCCAGGAAATCCCAACGCCAACATCCCATTGACAAAACTACAGGTACAGATGCTGATTTAAAAGTTTATCCTGAACCTGCGAGTGTTGACTGGGATATTCCAAATGATATACGTTTTTTGCAAATGTCTGATCCTTCTCTGTCTTGGTTGTATGAACAGATGGAGAATGGGGAGGGAAAACAAGGATCTGGATCAAGGTTTTTGGTTGAAAATGACATTTTGTATCCTACAGGGGAGGCAGGTAAATGGTTAGTCGTTCCACTTAAATGTAGGCTTGTTTTATCTTGTTAGCTCAGAGTAAGTCCAGGTTCTGTCGAGTCGTGAGTCACGCAGGCGGTAATGATGCCCGACGGAGACAATCAGAGGTGGTTAAGTTAAACGTAACTTCGGTGTGTAAAGTGGCTAAGATGATGTCTGACACTGTAATTTTCTCTGGTCCCCTGCCTATCTTAGTCAATGATGAAATGTACAGCCACTTTTCATCATTCAACTGCTGGCTTTCTAAGATGGTGCCCAGAAAACGGCGTTGGTTTTGTGGATAATTGGAGCGCGTTTTGGGGGAAGCCCGGTCTCATGCGGAGAGATGGTATCTATCCTACTCTGGACGGTGCCACTCTTCTTTCTAGAAACATTTCTGCTAGCCTTAGTCTGTAAACCTAACAATCCAGAGACGAGACCCGGGCGCAGAGCAGCAGTGTAAAACGCTCCTCTGAGCCTCCCTTAGGGTTAGTGCTGGTGCAAAACCCATGCAGGGAATGTCAAGCAGGTCTTAGCTTTAGCTTATGTGCTGAAAGACAAATGAAAGGAGCGCGTCTTAGAAACCTTAAAGTGACAGACGGCAGTTCTCACAAGCAGAATTATGATGTAATTAAATGCAGTTTATTAAACATTTGAACCATTTCCTCTAAGTACCTCTTAGTCAATGAGTTAATCACTGATAACAACCTTAGTCTTCTAGCCTTAACAGAAACTTTGCTCCAACAGGATGACTATGTTAGACTGAATGAAGCACCCCCCCCCCCCCCCACTCATGGTAACTATCAGAAATCCAGGATTTCAATGAAAGGAGGTGGCTTGGCAGTAATATCACAGTCTAGCTAACTTCTCCGCCCTAAAGTTAAAAATGTTTATAACTCCTTTGAAAGCATGACTTGGCATTGAATATTGCTACAGATTTTGAATTCTGCTCTTGCATAGTAAATTGATCTTAAAGGCCGCTCCGCCTCCCTCCTGGAACGCATTCCACCCGTCAAAGAAACTGCTGATCCTCGTACCAGACGATCCGAGCTCTTTGGGAAATATATTCAGGAGGCAAACAATCAGAGCTGGGAAAGGTAATCCGTATGAAAGATTGCTTGCTCCTCCGCGCTTCTGCATCTCTGTCAGCTGTGCAACCCCCCACCCCGCGTCTCCTTACAAAAAAATGGTGTGTCGCCCTGTCACCTGGCTGTCACCTGTCAGCTGGTATCGTTCAACCCATGGGGTGACAAATACAACACATGACGACAAAGTTTCATTGAAATAAAACTTTTTAATAAATAACCAAGTTTTCAATCTCATCTGTAGTGGCAACCATTACAGCTTGATGAAGTTGAAAGGAAATATTCTGATCTGCTGCTACATAACAGTCCGATGGCTGTCCAGGAGTGACGTTTAGCATCACTTTGTCGTCTGTTTGGAACACGTGAAAACATTCCTAAGAAGCAAAGACCTGAACTACCCGCAACTGGAAGATACTGAGTGGCTGGAAAAGCTGCACTTTTTGGTGAATATTACTGACAGGCCACCTAAAGGAGCTGAATGAAAGTCTGCAGGCGCCGCAAATGCTTGAAGCTGTTCTGTCATTCGAGCGCAGCTGACTGTCAGGGGGAACGTCGTCACCCACGTTCGATTTATTGTTTTGTGTTCGAATCCTCAAAATAAAAATGACATCAAAAATCGGATTTCTTGATTACATTTGTTTAATTTTATCAAAGCAATGAAACATAATTCATTGATATTGTAATGAAGGTAAACTTATACAACAAAACAGTCACGTGACGCGTCGTTCTCCGCTGAATGTATCGCAGGCAAATAAACATTTAATTGTTATTAATGCTCAATATGTATTTGCAGAAACTTAGTCATTTTGATAGTAGGCTAATGCAGCTATTATAGATACACATTGCATGTGGTGCCTTCATTATAAGGCTTAAATAGGGCTTTTAATATGTTGCGGCTCCAGACATATTTGTTTTTTGTTTTTGTCGTCCAATTTTGCTCTTTCAACATTTTGGGTTGCCGACCCCTGCTTTAAAGCATTGGTAAAGAATGCTTTACAGAGAAAACACAAAACTCTCCAATCTTTCCTGTAATCAGTCTGTGACAGCGCGAACTGTCAAATAGGAGTTCTGCCTTCTCAGTGTTCTTGTATAATCAGAACTTTTCAGGTCATTGTTTTCTTACTGAAAGATAGAACTTAGACAATCATGTCATGGTGATAATAGTGTGTAAGCAAATGATAACTACATAACCCTAACATTCCATGTGTGGCAGCACAAGCCGTCAACGTCAGAAGGTGGCAGCACGAGAAAACGGGTCAACAACGCCCCTCGAGCTGCTGAGCCCCAGGAAAAGATTAAAGAAAGGCAGTTGTAGGTCATGCTCTAAACCAAGCCAGAGGCTGTGGTTTGTCTTGAATATAATTGACCAGATTTCAGTTAAAAACAATGTTAAGAAACCTTTTAATAAAACAACAATCCTTGATATAAGTCAGTTAAAATATACTGGAGGAGGGAGCACCAAGGTGGTTAAAACAACGTAAAAATAAAGCAAACACCCTTTTTGTGAATCACTGCACATGTGATGGGAAACCACACAGCACACTGGGACCCACCACCAGACACAGCAGTCCACCACCTCGGCCTCCTGCCTCCTGAAACAAAACAAAAAATTTGACTAAATCAATTAAAGACACACAATTAAAAATAAAGATTAAAAAAATTATTTGTGTTGAGGGGGCGATGATAGTGAGTCGCCCAACCACCGCCGATCAGCTGGTGGGAGCCGTCCACAGTCCGGTGAGACGCCACAGTAACGAGAGGTCTCCTAGTACGTGAGCTGTGCGTTCACTTCAACCGGTTCCGTCGTGGCGGGGTAGGAACCCAGACAGAAATCATGGTAAAAACAATAGAAGCAAAGCAGCCGCTTTAGTCCCCTATTTGAATGGAGATAAGGGCGTGCAGCCAAAAACACGTTCCTGAAGAAAAAGAAAATAAAACGTTTGAAGGAGCCTTAATCGTATGTGCAGGAGGGAGGCCAGTTTAACATACCGGTCACTGACAGGAGGGCGGATCTAGGTAAACAGAGTTATGTCACGCTTGCAGTCTACTGCCGCCATGCCGCAGATGCGCCAAAGCCCTGCCGATTTCTCGTGTACAGGGAGCTGCGAACGAGTCTGCCTGTAATTTCCCAATCCCTGCTCAGTTCAGAGAACTCCAAACCTTGCTTTCCTGCCAACCCCCGTTCCACGTCCCGATGCCCTGATATATGGCAACAACAAGACTTTATGTCCGAACAGTGAGGAGGCGGGCTTTTAAAGCACCGCCACCAAAATAAACACAAGCGTGTTGACTCCCGCCTCATAATTAGGGGGCGTGTCCTACTTGCCACAATCTACCCCCCTATATTTTGTCATCGTCCCGATGTCAAGTTCAATCCTATAGTCTAAACCAAGCAGTAACTGTATTTGAAAATGGCTGACTTCCCCTAACAGTCTCTGTTACTGATCTTGGAAGGTGACGGGGATATTGATGCTGACCAGCAGTGGCCCGGTTTGACCTGCGAACTACATGTTCCAATAAAGCAGGAAGGGTCTGTGATATTACGGGTGGTATTGCCTGCTCGCAAGCATTACTCCGTGGGACGGCTGTGGACTCAACCGTGTCAGGTAGCAGAATTGCCGCTGGCCGGGACATCTCAGAGACCACCACTGGTGGGACAACGGGGCGTTCTATAGTGGCTTATGGATGAGATGCTCTCTGAATCGTCAGATCAAAGTCACACTCCTATTCCTCCTCTAAACTAGAGCGAGCTGAGGTTAAAGGCTCGCCAGGGCGGGTATTCTCCACCACAGGCTCACCTTACTACGCCTTCAATAAAGAGCAGTGGTCTTGTTTCGTTCGAGCCAAGTTAAACTAACTGGGGCAATGGCGTACACGGACCCACTCTCACGTGGCGCTTTAATGACCTTGTGCACCATAGAATTCCACAAATCCTGAATTTTGTGGCGGCCCCTGGCACTAAAGTCTCTGAGCAGTACTTGCTGACCTTCTGTCAGTGGAGAGTCTTTTGCATTTTGGTCATGGTTATGCTTCGGGATGCAGAAGGTTTCAGGCACTCCTGGGTTCCCTGAGGAGCAGGTGGCTCCTCAGGTGTTCTTGAATCCACTCATGAACACTACCCCCACCATGATCATTTATCCTTCCCAGAAAAAAAATTGACAGGGAGCCTCGGCTCCCGCCCAAACATGAGGAAAAAGGGGGACTCCCCTGTTGACTGATTTGGGGTGGTATTATAATAATATAATACCTGAGACAAACATGCATGCCAATCCCTCTTCCTAGACACAGGCAGAGTACGCAGCAAGTTGTGCAGAGTCCTGTTAAACCGTTCTTCCTGGCCATTCCCGGCCGGATGATATGGGGTTGTGCGGGACTTTTGTATCACGTAAAGATGAAAGAGCTCCGAAATGAGGGAACTCTCAAAACTGCGACCTTGGTCAGAGTGGATGCGGGCTGGAACACCAAACTTTATAAACCACTCCTGCACCAGCACTTGGGCCACCGTGGAGGCACACTGGTCCGGAGTTGGAATTGTTATGGTGTATTTGCTGAAAACATCCGTGATGACCAACACATTTTCAACACCGTTCCAGGAGGGTATAATCAATTGCCAAGATTTCATTAGGCTGTGATGCCATCAAGTGTCCCATTAGACTAAGAGCCGGCTGGGGGGCATCTTTTCCCAATTGACACCTTTGGCATGCTTGGTACCCCTGAGTAACCTCCGACGCCATCCCTGGCCAATAACAGCGCGATCTTAAAAGAGACAAAGTCCTCTCGATCCCCTGGTGGCCGTGCTCCTGATGAACCTGAGTTAAAACCTCATTATTCATAGCGCTTGGCAGAACCAACTGAATAACTGGTTCGGCCCCATCTGGACGCAACACCTGGCAGTATAAAACCCCATATACTTCATTAAACCGATTCCACTGTTTAAACAGAGTCAACACAGCAGGGGACATCTGTTTCCGCTCCGCTGCATCCGGACGTCTCTGGCGTGTCCAAAAGTCCAAAACAACCTTAATCGTGGGGTC
This sequence comes from Oryzias sinensis, assembly GCA_037389245.1. Taxonomy (NCBI): domain Eukaryota; kingdom Metazoa; phylum Chordata; class Actinopteri; order Beloniformes; family Adrianichthyidae; genus Oryzias; species Oryzias sinensis. The sequence continues at coordinate 35,064 of JAUDJI010000085.1, read as the reverse complement.
CGTTTGCTGGAACTTACCCAGCTCCACCGGCGTTCGTTCGACAAAAGCGGCAATCGCAGCCTGGGCAGCCTCGACCAACAGCGGCCCCAATGCTTGCTGTAGCGCTGGTGGGACAGAGGTACCTGGAAACACAAGGTCAACATCCAAACAGTTCAGGGAGTGTTGCTATGATTGTGCGTCTGCATTGGTGTTGCACCGACCGGGCTGGTACTTTATGTCAAAGTCGAAGGCAGCCAGCTGAGCTGCCCAGCGCTGTTCGGTGGCACCCAGCTTAGTTGTCAACAGATTAAGAGGGCTATTGTCTGTATAGACAACACACCTCTGGCCCAACAGGTAGTCCCAGAACTTCTCGGTCATGGCACACTTAAGGGCCCAAAACTCGAGTTTCCTGGAGCTATAATTTGACATGTTTCGCTCCATGGGCCTCAGACCCCTGCTAGCATATGCTATGGGTCGCACTTTCCTGGGGACTTCGCCTGCTGGACTTCTTTGCACCCCACTCAGCTGCCAACCTATGAATGGGGGCTGCCAAGTTGGCAAAACCCTCCACAAACCTCCTGTAATAGCTGGGAAACCCTAAAAACGAATGCAGCTCTGTACCAGTGGATGGACGCGGCCATTTAGACATGGCCTCCAATTTTGTTGGGTCGGTGGAAACACCTTGGACCGAGATGACATGCCCCAAATAATTCACCTCCCGCTGGAGGAAGGAGCACTTAAAACAGTTTTACCTTGAGACCCTCCAGCTGCAGCCATCCCAGCACCACCTCCAATCGTTCTAAATGCTGGGGAATGGTAAACGAGAAAACCACTATGTCGTCAAGATATATTAGCAAGGTCTGGCCCTGTTGGTCACCAAAAAGACTCTGCATTAGACGTTGGAATGTGCTGGGAGCATTACAAAGCCCAAACAGAATCTGGTTCCACTCGAATAGGCCAAACGGGGTGCAAAAGGCGGTCTTCGGGTGGTCGCTTCAGTTACTGGCACTTGGTTGTAACCACTGGCCAGATCCATTGTGGGAAACCAACGCGCACCAGCCAGAGAGCCCAAATTCTCTTCGATACGGGGCAAAGGAAACGAATCCGGGTCTTCGCATTTAGGGGACGGTAGTCAACACACATCCAAAGGCTGCCCTCTTTTTTTCTTATCAGCACCAGTGGAGAGGCATATGGGCTGCTACTCTCCCTAATGATATGTTTTAAGTAGCTGGTTGATGTGCTCCTTCACAACCTTGTTTTCCGAGGATGGGATTCGTCTGTACCTCTGCCGGACGGGTGTATCATCGAGGAGTGGGATGTCATGAGAGATAAGACCACAGATTCTGGAACCCCTGAAATGAGAGATGACTCAAACATTGCGATCCTGTGCTCACCCAACAGTTCGTGACAGCACTTTCGGAGAACATTCATTCCTAAAACTCCGGGTGCCTCAGAGATGGTAGTACTGGGTGGGTCTTTAACAACCAACACACCACAATTTGGCATCAGTTTGCCACAAAACTAAATGTCCAATTCCAAATACCCAACATAGGTGATGGACAACCCATTTGCTGCTTGGAGCTGCAACCAGTTACAATGATGGAAGTTTTCTCTGCTTAAAGGCTCAAAGTGGTTTTGGTAAAAACTTTGAGTGATTGTTGTCACCATTGAGCCAGTATCCAGGAAGCACCTGACTCGGACACCCTCCATATCTACATTTAAGTAGGGGCGCACTGAAATCAGCCGGCCACCATCCCCCATGTCACCCGACATCTGCTGTGAGCCCATCGCTGCCCCATCTAAACTGTGGCTCTGCGGTTTGGTGGGCGCTAGTTTTCCGAAGCCTGAGGTGTAGTCCTACCTGGCTGGGAGGAGGGCTGATGGGAAACTCTTACTCCATCGCATTCTCGCGCAAGATGACCAGTTTGCCCACAGCGCCGGCATACTATTTGCCGGTTGCACTGTACACGACTTGCCTGGCATGATTTCTGCAAAAGATTAACATTTTTTGTGAACTCATTCAGCTGCTCTTACTGACATTTAATTAGTTCTTTTAGTTCAACCATCTCGGATGTTAGATGAGTATAAGCCTTTCGCTGGGAGCCACCCTGCACCCCATACTGCATATCCACTATCGAAGTCGTAAAATTGCTGCGGCCTCTAGTGCCACCCTGTAAGCCTTCCCATTCCCATCTCATGGCCTCCCTCCGAACCTCTAACAATGTAGATTTCGCATGACCCCGAACCCATTTCTTTAACTCACGCCGTAACGAGATGTCCAACACGTGTTCAGTGAACTGATCCCTTAAAACCGATTCTGCATTTGTCATTCTGCATGGTGACTGCCATTTCACCTTCTCCATCAAACTCATCAGTGCCAAGGAGAACTCCTGCAAACTCTCCCTATCCTGTTGTTTTCTAGAGAAAAAGGCCTCCTGCAACGAAACATAGGACTGTGAGCAACCATAGAGTTCTTGCAGCACAGAAATAATTTTCTCAAGATCACATTGGTCTGCAGTGGGCCGAAACTTTTTCTCTGCACGCGCTTCCCCTTCCAGGTGATCAAACATAAAAAATGGCCTGTTCAGACGCGGACAAATGTCTGGCCCTAGTAAAGGCTTGTACCTCCTCCAACCATTTATCCAGAGAAAGGTTGGACGTTGGATGGGAGGGGTATGCTGGCGGGGCTCACTGGGGATACCCCTCTCTGGGTTCTCGTCGGCACCCACTCTCCTCCCCGCTTTTTACTTGCATATTAGACACTTTGATTCATCTAGGGCCTTGTGGAGGGGGTCTGGTGGAGGGGGGTACGGTGAAACATCCGTGCTCACCTTTCGCTGGCTCTCCCCACAATTTTAACTTCCTCTGTAGACACACACACTGCATGCTAGCAGCACACACACACAGCAAATACACACCACTCACAGAGGGACCCCGGAGTGGGGGGCTCTGCGGCTTGGTAGTGGTGGGGCCCCCCACTCTGAGGACCTCCTATTTTACCTGCAGCACACACACAGCACTCCCACACCTCCATACATGGGTGGGGTCGGGGGGGGGGGGGGCGGCCGTTCTTCACCCGCCTGGTCCTCTCAGGGCGGCCGGGCTTATGGGAATCCTGTCGGCTGCGGGAAGGGTCGGGCATGCAGCGCTGGGGGTCGGCCCGGCTGGGGTTACTGTGTGGCGGCGGGGTGGGAGGCCAGCAGATGATTGTGAGTATGTGTGCGTGAGTGCATGGGTGGGGCGGACCTGGGGGCTGGCCTCGCTGGGACCCTCTGGGACTTTCCTCCCATCACAGAGATGGGAGGGCACTGAGAAGGGTTGGGGAGGGGGCTCAGATATCATGGCGGGGTTGTAGTGTGTAGGGTTGTAGGGTTATGGGGGGTGGCTGTGGGTGGGTGGCGATCCCTGGGTTGCGTAGGTCGCGTGCCTGGGCTGGAGAAAAAAGTTTGCAGGAGCCTTAATCGTATGTGAAGGAGGAAAGCCAGTTTAACATACCGGTCACTGAGAGGAGGGCGGATCTAGGTAAACAGAGTCACGTCATGCTTAAATACTACTGCCACCACGCCACAGATGCGCCAAAGCCTGGCCGATTTCTCTTGTACAGGGAGCTGCAAACGAGTCTGCCTGTAGGTTCCCAATCCCTGCTCAGCTCAGAGAACTTTAAACCTTGATTACCTGCCTGCCATCCCCCGTTCCACTTCCCGATGCCCTGATGTATGGCACAGCACAAGTTCAAGTCCGAACGGGGAGGAGGAGAGCTTTTAAAGCACCGCCACCAAATTAACACAGGCGTGTTGACTGCCGCCTCATAATTAGGGGGCGTGTCCTACTTGACACATATGTGTTCATGATTTGATTTTATGTTTTACTTCTTTAATTACCTATACGAAGCCCATCGAGACAACTGTTCTTCTGAATTTGGGCTATACAAATAAAATTGAATTGAATTGAATTGTAGGCCAATTTACAGTCCAAGCAGACACTTGCGATGTTGGCATCAAAGATGTGTTGACTCAGAATGATCAGGTGGAAGAGAGGCCTATGTTGTATCTCAGCCAAAAACTGGAGCCCAGAGAGTGAGTTATTCCACTATAGAAAAGGAGGCCCTAGCCATCAAGTGGGCCCTGGAAAGTCTCGCTACTATCTCCTAGGGCGTAAGTTTGACCTGGAAACGGACCACAAAGCCTTGTCCTGGATTGGAAACATGAAGGACTGGGGTACCTGGGGTACCTATTGGCAGGTGGTGAAGTGTGTCCGCAAGTGGATAAGGTTGAAGCTATCCACAACTGCCCTTGACCAAGCACCAAATAAGAGGTACGATCTTTCTTAGGTTTAGCTGGATGGTACCGGTGGTTTGTCCATCAGTTAGCCATCATTGCAGCTCCCCTCGCTGCCCTGACTGAGAGAAGGCAGAAAAACCCTGTAACCTGGACAGATGAATGGGAAATGGCTTTTCAGACATTAAAAAATAAATTGTGTTCATGTCCTGTGCTCAAGAGTCCTGACTTCAATCAAAGGTTCCTGGTCCAAGTGGATGCCTCTGCAGTCAGGCTTGGTGTTGTCCTGGCACAGGGAAACCCAGGAGAAGAGCGACCAGTCCTGTACCTTAGTCGTAAACTGCAACCGAGATGGACTAGGTACTCCACAGTGGGAAAAAAAGGACTTGCCATTAAGTGGGCACTTGATAGCTTGAGGTTCTACTTACTTGGCAGAGAGTTGGACCACCACAACCAGCTTACACGCTGGTATTTAGTGCTTCAGCCGTATAAATTCATTGTCCGTCATTGTCCTGGCAAACAGAATATAGTGACAGATTATTTGTCTAGATTGCCGTACATCACCAATCTCCCAGAGGAGGGGGATGATGTGACGGTTTAGCACCGTCAGCTGGTGCTGCGTTCGCACTCACAGATGCACGTGCGCACACACACACACATGCCCATTGACGCGCACATGCAGACTCGCAATCACGCCATCCATGAACTTTAACTTAGCTTTTCCTCTGTCCCTGTTCCTCTGCAGGTATCCCTACAGGGTTGCCGACTGTTAATCCTTACACATATACTTACACATAGCCCACACGGCATCATCATTAGTTTTGTCACTTACCTGGAAGTAGTGACCGACCTACCAGGTCATGTGACTCACCTGACATTGTTTGTATTTTATTTTTAAGGATGATTATTGGGATTTCTTTGTAAATAACATGGATTGTTTTTTTTTTGAGTGAATGTTTATTTCTGTATGTTAATTTGTGTTTTTGGAAATCAATGTGAAACTCTTTGTTGGACTAATGAAGAGCAACACCCAGTAGGAGGGGCTTATGGTTTAAAAGATACATTTTTCTCTGCAAACTGCTTGGTTCCTGTTAGTAAAGTCCAAACAGATACATACTGTTACTGATTTCTTTGGTACCCCTTCCATACCTGCACACCATTCAGTGGGATCTTCAATTTTGGTAATGACGCCCAATTTTTCCATGTGGTCTACCTGCTCCTTCACTTTGCCAATGAGTGGTAGTGGGACCCTGCGTGGAGTCTGGAGAGAGAAGGGCACAGCATCTGGTTGTACTTCGATTGAATATGGCCTCTGCACAAGGCCTACACTACTACACAGATTTAATTGTTTCACAGTCTCCATGGTGATGTTGTTGACTCTGGACACAAGTTGATGCTGTTTTTTAGCTGGTAATCCCAACAGGGTCCTCTGTGGCTGTCTTTTTGCCGCTGCGCAGTGTTTCTTTTGCTACCTCCAGGACGTGAATCACGTTGCCACCTGGTCCAAAAAGCAGACACTTTGGCTTCACCAGATGCTTTGCAGCTTTTACTCCTGTTATATCCTGATAAACATTGGCGGGTAGGGCAGTAACATCAGCTCCAGCATCTATTTTGAAGAATTATTTTTTATTTCTTCTTACTTGAAGCTGCACCGACCATGGGTCTGGACCAGCATCAACAGTTCCCAGAAAAAGGCTCTCTTCCTCTGCAGTTACTGCATTCTCAGACTTTATTTTGCTTCTGCACACTTTGCCATAATGTCCTTTTTTCACATTTGTGACATGCAGCTTCTTTTGCAGTGCATTCTGATTTTGCATGTGAAGGCAGCTTCCCACACCTTTTGCAGGTTTGCTTTTGTGCAGGAGGTGGTCGTGCATTTTGTCTGAACTTGGTCTGCATTTGTGACTTTAGCCTTAGCGGAAAATCTGGGCATTCTGTAGTTCTTAGCATGAACAGTATCAACATTTGAGCACTTAGCACTGCTGGTTTCTCCTCCTAAGTCTTATTGCTGTCTCCTAACTTTTTCAGATTGCCTAGCTTTTGTGATGGCAGTGTCCAGGGTTGGTCTGTCCTCTAACTGTAGCTTTTCAGACAGGACTGTTTTTCTCAGGCCAACCACTAACCTGTCGCGGATCAGTACATAGCTGTCCATAGTCTCAGTGTTTCGGCTAACCCATAAAGCGCCGTTATGAAGGAATCCACAGTTTATTCCAGCTGCTGCACACGTTGATTAAACTTGGCTCCTTCTTAAATTACAATCTTCTTAGGCACAAAGAATGAGTCGACCCCGGCTTTTACCGATGCATATTGCTTCTTTACACCCGCCCTTAGCGTTGGCCCTCTAAACACATCTTCTGCTTTGTCCCCCATGCAGTAAACCAACGTGTTTACCTGGTTTATTTCCGACGTCGCGCTTAGGTTGTGTGCGAGCCGAAAGCACTCAAATCGCATTCCACATTTTTAACAGGTTTTTTCATTTTTTTGGCCGAAAAAAAAAAAAGACACACTGAACACAGTGAGATCTTTATGTGGAATACACAAAATGGGGTTTGTCTATTACCATGATGCAATTATTTCCCGACCCTGAAATTCTGTGTAAGGGATGTAAAAGATTGCATTGAAAAATTGATTGAGCAATAGGAGTATTGTCTAAAAACCACAGTTATGAAGAAGATAATGTTGGTAAAAATATCCACACTCTCTGCAGCCCATAGGTCTCCTGGCAGGCTGTTCCATTAATAAGAGTCAAAATCCTGAAAAGGAGTCTCTTCATAGACTTTGGTCTCTACAATGAGGATAGTTCCTTGTTAAGAAACTTTTACTTGTACCAGCGCCAGAAGTGGATTCATATTTTACCAACATGTAAGAGAAAAAAAGACAGTGAAATACTGTTTTAACATGTAAAGACCATTAAAAGCTGCTGAAATGTCATGATTTGCGATGACGTGAACAAACCCAGTTGCTGGAACCCGGAAAAATCACAGACAAAGGAATGGATAAAGTCATCGATTTATTGTCCAGGATGATTGGACGTGATAGTGTTCAATGGATGATGAAAAGGCAACGACAGCCCGAGATGATGGAGTAGCGGGAGTCCCAGAGGTGGAGGTAACAGTATGAGCTCCAAACAGTGAGCGTGGTCTTCCTTTTACACATTTGGAGCAGCAGATTATATTTGACTTGGATGCAGATGGTGTGGCTGCGTGGCATGGACTTGTGGCGTGGCTGGAGGTTAGGAATTCAGGTGTGACCAGATATAGAGCGTAGATGAAAGTCGGCACTCATGGTAGATTTTCCTGCATACATTGAGGTAAACATAAATATGGGAGACAGCGTGGAACAAGACATAACATGGTAACTGTCATGGTACCTCTGGAGGACTCCTCCCCCTCTCCTCTCTGCTTGGCCTCTGATTGCTCCCAGCTGCGTCCACTCTACTCATCACCCTGCCAGACCTACTTAAGGAGCTCCAGGATCATCATTCATCGCCAGTTCGTTGCCCCTGATGGATCATCAGTAACTAGATGGCATGAGACCAGGAACCTGCACCATGGATGGCAACGAACTGGCGATGAATGCGGGAGAAGATCACTCATAAATAGCAGGGGAGTTGATGAGTTTAGTGGCATCAGCTGGGTCCAATCTGGAGAGGAAGAGCAAAGAGGGGAGGGGGAAAGGAGATGACATCCTGGAGTACCATGAGAGTACCCCCCCCCCCCCAACTACCGCCTCCAGGCACCTGTCAGGATGGGCCCGGTAGATATCATAATTAGGGAAGGATCCAGGGTGAGGGAACGGAGGACCCAAGACTGTTCCTCAGGGCCATAACCCCCCCCAGTCCACAAGAAACTGAAAACCCCGCTGTTAGAGTTCACGAGGCTAGACCCAGAAGCAGGAAAGAACAGAGATGGTTGGTGAGAGCAGACGGACTGACATCGGCTGGAAGGTGAGGAGTTCATAAATAGGCTGAAGGTTGACGAGGTGACTGGAAGCAGGTGAGGCGATTGCCCTCAATGCCGGATGTCCAAAACCCGGCTAACAGTATAGGCGGGGGAGCCGTAGATGATACATAGGAAAGGGAGGTCACGGATGGCGGGCAAAGTAGGCTGTTCTTAAACAGGCTTGATCTGTGAGACATGGAACGATGGGTGGATCCTTACTAAAGCATGCAGATGAACACAGGAAGGATTGAAGACTTTGTCAATGACATAAGGACCAATTAACCGGGGAGTGAGTTTCCGCGACATGAACTTGATAGGGATATTACTTGACGAGAGCCAGACCCTTTTACCAGGTTGATAGGCAGGTGCTGCCACTGTGCGTCGATCGGCAATCTTGCGATTGCTCTTGTTAGTTCGCCACCCTGGTCTGACGCCATCAAGCTTCTGCACTGTTGTAGTTGGTGTTGGAATGAGGGCACCGCCAAAATGAATTCCTGTGACAGATACAGAGGTGGCAAGTCCCAAGGGAAGCCTCAAAACGAAAACACCAGTGGCAGTGGAAGGATGGGAATTGCGCAAGTATTTGATCCAAACCAGGTAGGTCAGAGGTTGGCAACCTTTACCACTCAAAGAGCCAATTCGATCAGTTTCCCACAGAAATGAAAGCACAGTTGGCCGCAACACTAGGGGTGTTAGAAAAAATCCTTTCGCCGATATATCACAATAGTTCATTTGGCCAAACTTTTATTAATTCAAAATGCTATCAGGATATTCATTTAATTATTTGTTTAGATTATTAATCAGCGTGATGTTTCCTTTGATCTTTTGTCCATTTTCCACAACCTAAACCCAATAAAGTACATTAATTTTATGGATTACAACAATTTTTTATTAGGAAGCAGCTGTTAGTTTATGCTGGTGTTTGGAGTCATCAGCGGTGAGTCTAAGCCCCCTCCCCTGCCTCTACCTGTTCACACCTTTGCAGCTCCAAGTTGTTTTCCCACGCGTGCAACCCTCTCTCCTGCATGTTCTACAAAGACAGCGCAACATATGGTCATCACAGGAGCAAGTTGACACGATAGTAAGGACGCCCCTAACGCAAATGTAATTTTTATTTACGTGAAAATGAGTGGTTTTAGTCTAGGAAAAAAACTTACTTTTTTTGGGGCGCTCAAGTGACCTCTAAAAGCTCGCCACTGACTGTATTTTTAGAAGAAGTTTCCATCCCATAACAGACTCCGGTCAGCGTTCACAGCTGCAGACATCCCCCCTCCGCGTGTTTATGCTGCTCTCTTCCTTCTGCCCAATCACACTACCCGAAGGTATTAAAGGCAACCACAACAATCTTAGAACATTATAGTTATTTTACAAAACCACAGAGAGCCGCAGCACAAGGATGAAAGACTCTGCGACTCTGGAGCTGCAGTTGCCGACCCCTGAGATAGGTGGACCAGTCAGAGGTGTTTTGTGCAGCCAGGCAACAGAGAGCCGCCTCCAACTCCTGATTAGCCCTTTCAGCTTGTCCATTAGATTTGGGGAGAAAGGGTGGAGCAGAAAACTATCCAAACCTGGGAGATGAATTGCGGTCCTCGGTCGGAAACTATATCGGCTGGAATTCCATGAGAACAGAAGTCTTGGTTCACAAGTATGTTGGCTGTTTCCGTAGCTGTGGGAAGCTGAGGCAGGGGTATAAAGTGAGACGCCTTGGAGAAACGATCAACAACAGTTAGGATGACAGTGTTGCCATTGGATGGTGGCAGACCACAACGAAGTCTACAGCAATATGAGACAAAGGTTGACTAGGTGTGGGTAACGGATGGAGCAAACCAGAAGGTGGGGAGTTGGAGGATTTGGAACGGGCACAGATGGAACAGGCGAAAATATATTCTTGCACATCTTTTTCCATAGATGGCCAGAAAAATCGTCTGTGCAGCAAGGTAAGAGTCTTGTGGAGGCCAGCATTACAGGAGAGACGAGAGGTGTGCCCCCCAGTGATGACATGGGACATTAGAGAGGATGGCACAAACAGAGTTCCTGGTGGAAATACTGTATGGTTGGGTACAGTATGGGTACAGTTGGGTACCTTGAGCTTGACACATCCGTGTCTCGATCTCCCAGGTGACAATACCCACTATGCATGTGGGGGGTAGGATGGTAGTTTCTGAGGATTGTTCTTAGGAATTGTACTGTCGAGAAAGTGTGTCAGGTTTAATCTTGCGGCTGCCTAGTCTGTAGGTGATGGTGAAGTTGAACCGGTTGAAGAATAGACACCAATTGGCTGTCGTATGCCAGATTTTTGTGGTCTGTCCACTCAATGAATGGTTGGGCAGCTCCCTCCAGCCAATGACACCAGTCCTCCAGCGCAAGTTTAATTGCCAGCAGCTCATGGTTTCCGATGTCGTAATTTTGTTCTGTGGCAGATGGTTTTAGTTTGCCAGAAGACTCTTCTCTTTGTGACAGGAGAGCACTGACACCAGAGTCCGAGGCGTCTACCTAGATCAGGGGTCGGGAACCTTTTTGGCCAAGAGAGCCACAAACGCCACATATTTTGAAATGTAATTTCAAAAGAGCCATACAATAATGTAGTGTCCCTTTCCCACACTGAGGCACTGAGACTTAACCTCTTTTAAGATTCTTTATTCTGGTTACTGTAGACCGCAACAAACGCCGTACAATTAATTCAGCAACTCCTGAATCTCTCCAGTGAGACGAGAGAGCTTCTCCCAACTTTATATTCCCCTGCTCCCGCTTCAGCCCTCCCATTTCCCTTATTCGGCCCATAGCTGAACCCCATTCATCCAAATTACCTAACAACAGGCTGAGCGACAGAACTGAGGGCCAATCAGATCTCTGCTTGATGCGTTCAATGAACTCCAGAACTTATAACCCGGCCCAACAGCCACCCAGTCCAAGTCAGTAAGCAACGATATGTTTAAAACTAAATATACAAGTGAATCTGTGCATTTGATGTAATTTCAACATTTTTAAAGTACAATAAGTCTGTGGATTCTTTTTAATAATATTGTTATGCTGTTGCTGATAAATGAGGCGTTGAGACTTTAAACCTGATCGTAGGTTGGTCTTAATGTTCTGTACATGTGAGAAAGACTGCTCACATGCAGACGGGGAGCCAAACACACACACCCACGCTGCAGTGAGTGACGGGTAGCGGGTTTTACGTTATTACAATCCCTGAGCGATTCACCTGCTACCTGTGCCCACAACTCCACCCCCCACACCCACCCTCTGGTTTCTTCCTCACACATCCCGTCCCCGCAACTGCGCGCTCTTTCTCAGAGACGGGAGCGCGCAGTTTTAGGCAAGGCAATTCACAGGTTTCCGTGTGGTACAAACTCTGTGAAATAATAGATAACAGTAAACTGATAGTTTTCTCTCCAAGCACCGCTACTACTACGCGCCTCTGGCATCGCATCGCACCCGAGAAGGACTGGTCTAATGAAAAAAGAAAAAAAAAGTATAATTAAAGATTTGTCTGCGAGCCACATGTGACCATCAAAAGAGCCATATATGGCTCGCTAGCCATAGGTTCCCGACCCCTGACCTAGACGATGAACTGATGTGAAGTATCTGGCTGAATGACAAATGGGCGCTGAGACGAACAGGGTATCTAGAAGACGACGGAGATGAGTTTCATGTTGAGCAGGATCATGAGAGTAAATGAATATGTCATTGAGGTAAACAAAAACAAACCGGTTGAGAAAGTCTCTGTGAACATCATTGACTAGTCGTTGGAAAATAGCAGGAGCATTAGTTAACCCAAATGGCATAACAAGATGTTCAAAATGCCCCAAGAGTGTATTAAATGTGGTCTTCCATTAGTCTCCCTCCTTTATGCTGACAAGATGATAAGAATTTAAGTAGATTTAAGGTGTACCATGACATGAAAGCTCTTGTGCATCAGTGTTTCCATATCACCAAGAGAGAGAAGAAGAACTTTGCCAAATTTCTAAGATGATCAAAAATATATTTAGTCACCTGCTTGGTATGAGGAATAAAAGTTAAAAGATCATACAGGAAATCTCAATGTTCTTAAAATTTCCTTTTAATGGCACTAATTATGAAAATGAATACAATCTTTGCAGCGTAACTGAAGAAAACTCCAAAACACATCCCGGATTTGTTGCTAAGCAAAGCAAACTAAACAAGGATTGCTGAAAGTCAATTGGACTAGCACTCTTCGCCTGCAGCTCAATGTCCACCTGGTGGACGGAGAGCAGAAGTGCAGCAGGTGATGGCAGCTTCCTCTGCCTCCCACTGCTGTCTGACTGCATTCACCTGAACCTGAGAGGAAACACAAGAGAAGAGCCAATCAGTGGAAGAGCAGCTGATCTGTTGGTGAAGGAGGATCAGAGCTGATGATGAGGAGGGTTTCCTCTGCAGGTGAAGGTGGAAGGTGTGTGTGAGCTGATGTGGATCCAGAGAATCCAGCAGCATGGATCGGTGGGAGGACACACAGGAGGGAGCCCCTCCCTCTAAAAGCAGAGATGGTAACCATGACAACCAGAGCAAAGCTCATAGGTGAGATGAACATCTCCAACTGTCCATGATCTTCTCCATGTCAGAGCTCAGGACTCACACAAGCAACCTTCAGTCTTCACAGAAACCAACCTGGACCTGGATCTCGATCCAGCTGGGGATCCTTCAGGAGTGACAGATCAAAGGATCATATTTATTTTAACTCATCATTATCTTCTAGTGCAGAGAGGTGAGCTGTGTGTAAACATTCTTTCTCACGGACTTTTCTATCTTCATGTGTACAGCAGTGAGTGTTGGGGCTTCTCCACAAACACAGAATAGATGTAGTAGATTCTACTGAGTGTCTGCAGGACACCAGTGGGTCCAGTAGGATCTGATTGTTGCTGATTCTCCACAGACTGGACCAGCAGAGCTCAGAGACTCCCAGTGGTCCCTCTGTCCAGCAGCATCAAACACAGCTGGACTCCATCTTTCTGGTCTGTACATGAACAACAACTACTTTCCCATCATTCTGTCCACAGTCGTCTCCATGCTGCACTTTGGACACCAGTGGACTGTCAGTGTGTCCAACATGGAGCTGATGTTTGGCTCCATGACTTCACTATGATTGGCTCATTCATCTGGAATTCTGTTGCAGCTGCTGGAGGACAACATTGTCACTTTTGTCAAGAAGGAGCTGAAGAAGATCCAGAAGCTTCTGAGTCACAGGGAGGATGAGGAGGAGCTGGAGGATGAAGATGAAGAGCAGAGGAGCAGCAGAGAGTCACTGATGAAGATCACAGAGAACTTCCTGAGGAGAATGAAGCAGGAGGAGCTGGCTGATGGACTGCAGAGCAGTAAGAGGATTTCTCTGAAGGTTTCAGCTGCTGAGAAATGAAGATTTACTGATGTCTGAATACATGGAACCACAGGGATTCAGACCCTCACCATTCAGGGCTGCAGAGAGTTGATTTACTGTTTGTTGTCCTCATTCAGGATGTTTTGCTGCAGTTTGTCGACATGAAGTCCAATCTGGTCTGAAGAAGAAGTTCCAGTGTTTGTTTGAGGGGATGGTTAAAGCAGGAAACCCAACCCTTCTGAATGAGATCTACACAGAGCTCTTCATCACAGAGGGAGGAAGAGGAGAGCTGAATGAAGAACATGAGGTCAGACAGATTGAAGCAGCATCCAGGAAAGCAGACAGAGCAGAAACAAGCATCAGACAAGAAGAGCTCTTCCAACTCCCAGCTGGAAGACAAGAACCTATCAGAACCGTGATGACTAAGGGAGTGGCTGGCATCGGGAAAACAGTCTTAACACAGAAGTTCACTCTGGACTGGGCTGAAGGCAAAGCCCACCAGAACCTCCACTTCACATTTCCATTCACTTTCAAAGAGCTGAATATGTTGAAAAAGAAGAAGTTCAGCTTGGTGGAACTTGTTCATCACTTCTTCCCTGAAACCAAACAAGCAGGAATCTGCAGCTTTGAAGACTTCCAGGTCCTCTTCATCTTTGATGGTCTGGATGAGTGTCGACTTCCTCTGGACTTCCACAAGACTCGGATCCTAAATGACCCTAGAAAGTCCACCTCAGTGGCTGATCTGCTGACAAACCTCATCAGGGGGAACCTGCTTCCCTCTGCTCTCCTCTGGATAACCACACGACCTGCAGCAGCCAATCAGATCCCTGCTGAGTGTGTTGACATGGTGACAGAGGTCAGAGGGTTCAATGATCCACAGAAGGAGGAGTACTTCAGGAAGAGGTTCAGAGATGAAGAGCAGGCCAACAGGATCATCTCCCACATCCAGAGATCCAGAAGCCTCCACATCATGTGCCACATCCCAGTCTTCTGCTGGATCACTACTACAGTTCTGGAGGATCTGCTGAAGAGCAGAGAGGGAGGAGAGCTGCCCAAGAGCCTGACTGAGATGTACATCCATTTCCTGGTGGTTCAGGCCAAAGTCAAGAAGGTCAAGTATGATGGAGGAGCTGAGACAGATCCTCACTGGAGTCCAGAGAGCAGGAAGATGATGGAGTCTCTGGGAAAACTGGCTTTTGAGCAGCTGCAGAAAGGAAACCTGATCTTCTATGAATCCGACCTGACAGAGTGTGGCATCGATATCAGAGCAGCCTCAGTGTACTCAGGAGTGTTCACACAGGTCTTTAGAGAGGAGAGAGGCCTGTACCAGGACAAGGTCTTCTGCTTCATCCATCTGAGTGTTCAGGAGTTTCTGGCTGCTCTTCATGTCCACCTGACCTTCATCACCTCTGGACTCAACCTCATGCAGGAAGAACAGAAGAAACTATCCTTAAAACTTCTCAAACTGAAACAAAGCAGTCCAGTTCAGTTTTACCAGAGTGCTGTGAAGAAGGCCCTAAAAAGTCCAAACGGACACCTGGATTTGTTCCTCCGCTTCCTCCTGGGTCTTTCACTGCAGACCAATCAGAGTCTCCTACCAGGTCTGCTGACTCAGACAGGAAGTAGCTCACAGACCAATCAGAGTCTCCTACCAGGTCTGCTGACTCAGACAGGAAGTAGCTCACAGACCAATCAGAGTCTCCTACGAGGTCTTCTGGCTCAGACAGGAAGTATCTCACAGACCAAAAAGGAAATAGTCCAGTTCATCAAGGAGAAGATCATTGAGGATCTGTCTGCAGAGAAAAGCATCAACCTGTTCCACTGTCTGAATGAACTGAATGATGGTTCTCTAGTGGAGGAGATCCAACAGTTCCTGAGATCAGGACGTCTTTCCACAGATAAACTGTCTCCTGCTCAGTTGTCTGCTCTGGTCTTCGTCTTGCTGTCATCAGAAGAAGATCTAGAAGAGTTTGACCTGCAGAAATACTCTGCTTCAGAGGACGCTCTTCTGAGGCTGCTGCCAGTGATTAAAGCCTCCAACAAAGCCTTGTAAGAACTATCAGGAAAATCCCCTCAGTCAACAAATGAATCTGATGGAAACATCAAAGTTTGAATAACTGTTGTCTGTCTTTGTTATCTTCAGACTGAGAGACTGTAATCTGTCAGAGAGAAGCTGTGCAGCTCTGTCCTCAGTTCTCAGCTCTCAGTCCTCCAGACTCAGACATCTGGACCTGAGTTACAACAAGCTGCAGGATTCAGGAGTGAAGCTTCTGTCTGCTGGACTGGAGAGTCCAGACTGTAAACTGGAGACTCTCAGGTTAGGTTTCATTCATATGTTGATTCTCTAAAACAAGTTCTGTCAGTTTTTCTCTGTTTCAGGAGAAAGTGGCAGATAGACGTTAGTGCAGAAGAAACAGCAGAGGATTGTTCAATTAAATTATGAAATAAAATTGAATTTTATTTGTATAGCCCAAAATCACATAAACAGTCGTCTCGATAGGCATTATGCCAATAATTTTAAGGTAAACATAAAATCAAAAGAATCATGTATACATAGACTTCAATAGGAAAATTATAAACTGAATGGACTAAACTAAACTGGACATTCCTGCCCTTAGACCCTACTTTGCAGTAAGGAAAAACTCCTATAAAGAACGGATTCCGGGGAAAATAAGTCAGGGGTGTCCACATGAAGGAGGGATCCTCCCCCAGGACGGACAGGCGATGTGCCAGAACTCATAGAGAAGAATTAGCTTGTCAAACCCTACAACTACATATTTAAAGTCTAGCATATGAGCTTCATCCAGATGGAGTCGGGGGGACGAGGTGCCCTCCTCATCTCCTGCGCCTAAAGGAGATAAGGAGGGTCGACTGAAACCTCATGAAAGTACCTCTTGAAAGTACCTCTTCTCGGGACCAGAAAGATTAAATAACCATCCATAACTAGCCCCAGGAAGCAGATCTATGGAGCAGTCATAGGGTCTGTGAGGAGGTAAAGAGCAAGCTTTAGATTGCTGAAACAGGTTTGAGATCATGATAACAGGTGGAAACTTTAGACAGATTAACTTCTTCCTGGTGGTCAGGTTCCGGAGGTTCAATGGAGGGAATAGCTCACTGGAGATAATTGGCTAAGCAGAAATAACTCCAGTTAGTAACCCAACGTTGTCCCCAATCAAATTGAGGATTGTGTAACTGGAGCCACAAAAACCTAAAACAAGGTGGGTCTGACTAGTTTGGGTTGCGTATAGTCGAATATGTACTCCGCGATTACCTGAGGTTATAAGTAGGAGAAGTCCAGTACAATGAGTGATGCAAGAGAGATGTTGTCTCCCCCCCCCCCCCAAAACCAGCAGCATCAATGGGAGAGTCCAAAAGTTTAGTCGGAAGAGATAATGGTGGAAAGAAGTGGAGATTTTGGCAGGATGAAATGGCAACTGCTGTTGGAAGTAGTCTTACGTGCTGAGGAGACTCTTTCTGTTTGTCTTTCTTTAAGGCGGGTGTCCGACTGTAAGGCCGCTGAGACGCTGATTGAGGCTGTGAACATAGATGATCTTTGATAGCTTCATTTAATGACTGGTAAAAAACCCCTTTTAAGGCCTTATCTGGCCATCCTGCTTGAACTGCCAGAATGTGGAAGTTAATAACATGATCGCTCACAGAACGGTCTTTGTTTCAGGCCAAGCAGACGGCGGGTAGCCTCGTCCTTCATACGAGTCTGGTCAAAAATCAGTTTGATTTCTGCTAGGTAGTGTAGGAAAAAAACTGTTGCTTTGAGATTTTTCCACGTATGCTCAAAAAAGTCGGGAGATGAAGACCAGAAAACGTGAACCGATAAAATTAAGAGTTTTTTTATCATCCCTAAAAAAGAGCTCTAAAACAAATAAAACAGATCATCTGGGTTCCCATATCCAAAGCCTGCAAAACGTAAGAAGCTACATTCGATCTACAAGAGGCTGTCTGAGAGTGCAGACTTTTAAACATGTGGTCAGAATCTCCTCCCCCGGAAGCAAGATGGCAGCCGAATCTCCGCCTCTGGCCACTCGGATTGGCTGACCGAGGAGCCCGCCTACTTCCTTCAGTCCATACTTGGAATCACAGCATCTGGTCTCTGCTCCGCCATGTGGTCCTCCATAGGTGGCAGGAACTTTCACCGCAGGCAGTCGGTCATAAAGCTTTGTTCTCCACATGTGAATTGGCGCCTGAAGTGGTTCCCACAGATTCAATCAGTCCCAGAGATGATTAATTTAAGGTCCATGTCAGACCTATAGCCCGGTCTTCCAAATGGCCTTAGAAGATCAAAGTGTCCCTGCAGGGGGATGAGCTTGGAGCTGCAGTCAAAACCTTCTCACATATGCAACTTAAGGAAGCTTCTTCAAAGTTCAAAGGACGGAAACAACACACACTAATAAAACTAAACTTCAGTGAGACAGAAAAACTTAATAAAATGAAGACAACAAATACATATTCCTTCAGTAGTGATCAAAAGCTAAGTGGAAAATTGGATGGGAGGATAAATAAGCTTGAGCCCACTGCATAGCTCTGCCTCTGAGGGAATTAACAATCAAGGTCATTTTATTATGATCAGTCTGATAATACCTGTGATCTTGTTGAAATACCAGTTGACATTGCAGAAGGAAACAGCCACAGGCATCCTGTAATGTTCTTGTTCAGCGTGTCAAAACTGCTTACTAAACATCCAGCTAAACCGCGTTGAATGAAGAGAAAGTCGTCGTAAGATTTACCATTTACTTCCACAATTCTTCAACAACTTTCGGAGACTGCAACAAACATTACAAAATAACATTCAGTACATAACTTCAAAACATGTTTCTATGTGCAGTTATAAATAAAGCTTTATATTTTAGTAAATATCTCTTTACAGACTAAAATATAACTTTAAATATAAAAACTTCTCCAAATTATTTCAAACTCACAACAAACCACATTATATAATTCTTTAACTTTTACTGGATAAACTTACAGCATTGCCTCAATGATGATGACAGTGGATGATCATGGATTAAGCTCACAAGAGTCTGTCATGCTTGCGGGAAGATCCAAGAAGAGACCGAAAGATTTTAACAGGAAATGATGTAAACTAAAGGCTCTTTCAAAATAAACTTCTTATCTAGGAAAACTGACATTTCAGTTTAAAATAAACTCTTTGCTTTAAATGCTTTTAAACTTTACACATCCACTTCTTCGAAGAAGAGCTCAGGCTGCAGGCAGAAGTTTTCCTGTGACGAGGAGGAGGTGGTGATCGCAATGTTTCCTGAGGGCGGAAGTGGAGCTGTGGGCGGAGGTTTTATTGTTGACATTTGGCTGGCTAATTCCACTAGAGCTTGAGTGATCCCGTCAACTCTGTGAAAAATGTCCTGGAGAGCAGAAGCCATTTGAGATAGGGCTTCTAACTGATGATCCAAGAGGATACCCTGCTCAGAGACCGTGAAACGTAAACATTCCTGGTCAGCTGGGTCTTGTGATTAGCCAGTTCCTTCTGTCATGTTTACAAGGAACAAAAACAGTCCCAGATGCACGAAACCAGAAAGATCACGAACACATGATCGATATAGTCATTGATTTACAGTCCAGGGTTAAAACAGTTACTCAGGGGAGTGTTCTGTGGTTGAGCGTGAGTCCCAGTGGAGGAAGAAGTGGAAACTGGATGAGGTCCAAGATGTTGAGTGAAGCAATCCCCATTTTCTGAAGCGATGCATAGTTTCCGTCTGAAGCAGACTGGTGGTGCTTGTCTAGGAGTATAATGGTGGCGGCTGCGTGGCGTGAAGTCGTGGCGTGCCTGAAGGGCGAGAGTTCAGGCGTGACTGGACAGAGAGTGGATGGGTGGATCCAGGTTGGCACTAGTAGTGATTGATCCTATAGACAAGGAGACAGACGTAAGTACATGAACGAGCGAGGATATAGACGCAGTTTTAGGTTACATGATAACATGAGACCAAGTACTGTTCCATAGAGGGCAAACGAGCTGGCAATGAATACTGGAAAAGGTCCAACTTAAAAAGCAGGAGAGCTGAAGAGGAAAGTGCCAACAGCTGGGTCCAATCTGGGGAGGAAGAGCAGAGAAGCGGGGGGGGGGGTCCATAGCACAGTGAAAATGTCATCTGTCAGTCTGTCATCAGGGCGGGTCCCACCTGATTGAATGGACCAAGTTCCTGGACCTCCAGCTGCATCACTGCTCCTGAACACACTTTTCTGTCTGATTGCAGGTTGTGGAACTGCAGTTTGTCAGTGATCAGCTGTGAAGCTCTGGTCTCAGCTCTGAAGAAAAACCCGTCCAGTATGAGAGAACTGGACCTTAGCTTCAACAGCCTGCAGGATTCAGGAGTTCTTCATCTGTGTGGTTTTCTGGAGAGTCCAGACTGCAGACTGCAGACTCTGAGGTCAGACTCCATGTTTTAGTTGTGTTCAGATCAAAAAGATGAAAAAGTTGTGTTGACCCACAGTGATAAGAAATGTCCAGATTCTGATCTGCAGCAGCACCTTCCTGCAGCTCATTGTTCTCTTCAAAGATCTGCAGAAGAACTTCTTCTTTTCTTCCTGCAGCTGCTTGTTTCAAAGCTGTCTGCTGACATTTGTGCTCCATAAAGTTCTGCTTGCAGCCATCAGCTCTTCTTTGTGTCTTTTCCAAAAGACTCCTTTAAAGCGCGTGCAGAAGAAGCAGCCGTGCACGCTCACATGCACTCTGAGTCCTGCTGTGTTTCAGCAGATGCAGCTGAGAGTCCAGCGGTTGATGTTTGTGAGCAGACAGTGACAGAGTCATGCTGCAGCTGGATGCTGCTCTGACAGACACATCCTCCACAAACATCCTCACCTTTTCATCCACAAACATCATCACATCATCCATCAAAGCTCCCAGCAGCTTCTGACTCTTCATTTAGAGCTGAAGTCATGGATCAGGGATCAATGTCCAACATTTGCTGCTGACTCTTCCTCATCACTTCCTTCTTCTCTCTGCTTTGATCTTTTGGAGCTGAAAGTCTCTGCTTGAAGGGCTGCAGCAGAGAAGGACTGGAAGATCATCTCCTGAAAACTGGGATGAAGACTTTCCAGCATCATGCTGCTGAAATTCTCCCATGATTCAGTGCTGTTTGGAGAAGAGCTGAGCAGAAAGAGGAAGTGGACTTTTTCTGCTGTTGCTGCAGAAACATCAGTTGGTTTGGATGCAGCCACAGGCTGATGTTTGACTTTCACACATCTGGACTTCTTTCCTGAAGAAGCTGCATGTTGTCCTGAATGTTCCTGAATGTTCTTCTTCTCTGCTTCTGCTGGACTCTTCTGATATGCTGCTGTTGCTTCACATCTTTGGACTTTTTCTAAACTTTCTGATCTTCTTCAGCTCTGAACTCTTTAGAAGAAGTGAAGGATGAAAAACATGAACTTTGTCTTTGAACTCAACTCTTTGTTCTGGATTTAGGTTGATCTACTGCAGTTTGTCAAAGATCAGCTGTGCTGCTCTGGTCTCAGCTCTGAAGTCCAACCTGTCCCACCTGACAGAACTGGACCTGAGCTGCAACAACCTTCAGTCTTCAGATGTTCAGCAGCTCCAGGATCTGGTGGAGAGTCCAAAGTCCAAACTGCAGACTCTGAGGTCAGTAGAGGGTTGGAGTCAGTCCAGCTGCTTCCAGATGTTTGGTCCTAAAGTTAGTCTAAGAGCAAAGATGCAGAGTTTCCTGTGAAGCTGCAGCTTTTCAGTGAAGCTCTGAGGAGAATGATGACAGGCTTTAGGACAACAGTCAGCCAATCAGAGCAGCAGAAGCTCCAACAGGTGAAGATGACAGGAAGCTGCGGCTCTGAACAGGACTGAAGCTCCTGCTGCTCTTTCTGCTGCTGTGCTGCATCACTGACTGACAGACCAGGATCAGGAGACACTCCTTCATCTCTGTCTTTCTGATTTCTCTCTGCAGGTGGAAGTAAAGGTGACTCTGATGTTCCTCCTGGAGGAGCAGAGAGGAGCAGCAGCAGCAGTTGGTCTGCAGAGATGTTGTGACTGGACGGTGTTCCTGGGAGGTGGAGAGCAGAGTGATGGAGGAATCAGAGGAAGTGGAGATGAGTGTCAGAGCTGCAGCAGGAACTGATCTGAGATCAGCTCCACTGTCTCTATCAGCATCAAGTGGACAGTTATTGTGCTGCAGCTCCCCCGGTGGACTGATGGAGAACTGCACTTCCTCTTCTCATTCTAACTT
>JAUDJI010000085.1:0-12463 GCA_037389245.1 Oryzias sinensis | reverse complement strand
TATATATATATATATATAAAAACGCCCCTCTCACCCTCCGCGGGTGGTTTCTCCTCCAAGCTCGGGTCCTCTACCAGAGGCCCGGGAGCTTGAGGGTCCTGCGCAGTATCTTAGCTGTTCCTAGCACTGCGCTTTTCTGGACTGAGAGGTCTGAGGTCATTCCAGGTATCTGTTGTAGCCATTCCTCGAGCTTGGGGGTTACTGCCCCAAGTGCTCCAATTACCACAGGCACCACTGTCACCTTCACTTTCCAGGCTTTCTCCAGTTCTTCTCTGAGTCCCTGGTATTTCTCCAGTTTCTCATGTTCCTTCTTCCTGATGTTCCCATCGCTTGGCACTGCCACATCCACCACAACGGCTTTCCTCTGTTCTTTATCCACCACTACAATGTCTGGTTGGTTCGCCATTACCATCCTATCAGTCTGGATCTGGAAGTCCCACAGGATCTTTGCCCTCTCATTCTCTACCACCTTCGGAGGTGTTTCCCATTTTGACATTGGGGTTTCCAGTCCATATTCTGCGCACATGTTCCTGTATATTATTCCAGCCACTTGATTGTGGCGCTCCATGTATGCTTTACCTGCCAGCATCTTACATCCTGCAGTTATGTGCTGGATTGTTTCAGGCGCCTCTTTGCACAGCTTACACCTTGGGTCTTGTCTGGTGTGGTAGATCTGAGCCTCTATCGCTCTGGTGCTCAGGGCTTGTTCCTGAGCTGCCAGGATGAGCGCTTCAGTGCTGTCCTGTAGGCCAGCCCTTTCTAGCCATTGGTAGGACTTCTTGATATCAGCCACTTCAGTTATGGTCCGGTGGTACATCCCATGCAGGGGTTTGTCCTCCCATGAGGATCTGTCCTCCAGCACTGTATCCTCTGCTCTCCATTGCCTGAGACATTCACTGAGCACACTGTCAGTTGGGGCCTTAAGCTTGATGTACTCATGCATCTTGGATGTTTCATCCTGGATAGTGGCTTCTACGCTCACTAGTCCTCGGCCTCCTTCCTTGCGGCTAGCATACAGTCTCAGGGTGCTGGATTTGGGATGGAACCCTCCATGCATGGTGAGGAGCTTTCGTGTTTTAACATCCGTGGTATGTATCTCTTCCTTTGGCCAACTTATTATTCCTGCAGGGTATCTGATAACTGGCAGTGCGTAGCTGTTTATTGCCCGGGTCTCATTTTTGCCATTGAGCTGTCTTCTCAGGACTTGCCTCACTCGTTGGAGGTATTTAGCTGTTGCAGCTTTCCTTGTTGCCTGCTCCAGGTTGCCATTTGCCTGCGGAATTCCAAGGTACTTGTAACTGTCCTTGATGTCTGCTATTGTTCCTTCTGGGAGTGAGTCCCCTCCTGTGTGGACTACCTTGCCTCTCTTTGTCACCATCCGGCTGCATTTCTCGAGCCCGAATGACATCCCAATGTCAGTACTGTAGATCCTGGTGGTGTGGATCAGGGAGTCAATGTCACGCTCGCTCTTAGCATATAGCTTGATGTCATCCATGTAGAGGAGGTGACTGATGTTGGCTCCATTTCTGAGTCGGTATCCATAGCCAGTCTTGTTGATTATTTGGCTGAGGGGGTTCAGACCTATGCAGAACAGCAGTGGGGACAGAGCATCACCTTGGTATATCCCACATTTGATGGACACTTGTGCAAGTGGCTTCCCATTGGCATCAAGGGTGGTTTTCCACAGCTTCATTGAGTTTCCTATGAAGACTCTTAGAGTCCTGTTGATGTTGTACTGCTCCAAGCATTCAGTGATCCATGTGTGTGGCATTGAGTCATAGGCCTTCTTGTAATCAATCCAGGCTGTGCACAGGTTGGTGTGTCGTGACTTGCAGTCTTGAGCGACTGTTCTGTCGACCAGGAGTTGGTGTTTGGCTCCTCTGGAATCTCTACCAATGCCCTTCTGTGTGTTGCTCATGGATTGATCCATGTGCCTATTTATCTTGGTTGCAATGATGCCTGACATGAGCTTCCATGTTGTGGAGAGACAGGTTATTGGCCGGTAGTTGGATGGGACTGCACCCTTTGAGGGATCCTTCTGGATCAGGATCGTTCGCCCTTCCGGGTGAGTCCCATCTCTTAGCAGCTGGTTCATTTGTGCTGCCAGGCGCTCGTGGAGTGTGGTAAGCTTCTTTAGCCAGTAGGCATGTATCATGTCAGGGCCCGGTGCTGTCTAGTTCTTCATACCTGAGACTCTTTCTTGGATGTCTGCCACTGTGATGGTTACTGGATTCTGTTCAGGGAGGTTGCTATGTTCTTTTCTCAGAGAGACCAGCCACTGGGCATTGCTGTTATGTGCTGTCTCTTTCTCCCATATACTTTTCCAGTACTGTTCAGTTTCTAGCCTTGGTGGGTCTGCTCGGCTGTTTTGACCCTGCCGCTGAGCGTACACTTTTGCAGGTTGAGTTGTGAAGAGCCTGTTTATTCGTCTGGCTTCATTGTCTCTTATGTACCTCTTTAGGCGGCTGCTCAAGGCTAGGAGCCTTTGTTTGGCAGTTTCCAGTGCTTCAGGTATGGGCATCTGGCTGTATCTCTTAGGTACTTGCTTTCTCATTGTACATCTTTGAGCCTCTGTCAGCCTACTCACATCCTTCCGAGTTGCCTTGATTTTGGCCTCTAACCGTTGCTTCCATGGTGGGTACTGTTTTCTTCCATGGTTGCTCTTATAGCCAAGCATCTCAAGGATCACTGCTGCTGAAGTGTAAACCAGTTCATTGGTTTCTGTGATGGTTGTGGTAGGAATTGCCCTCAATGCTTCATTCACAGTTTCTAGTAGACTTTCAGGCGGTACATCACTTAACCGTTGTAGCTGGTGTCGGGGTTGCCTAGTGTTCATTGTAGACATGATCTTGTTTTTCAGGTCAGTTGCTGCCTCGCTCAGCCGAATTGGGGTTGTTGGGGCTGTGTACCCAATCTCAGGGTGGGAGTGTGGTATAACCTCCTCTCTGACCTGTTGTTCTGGCTCTCCCGTGGCATTGTATTGTATCGCTTCAATCTCAAGTTGTGATAGGAGTTGCCGTTTGTGGATGTTAGAGCACTGGGCTACCAGTTGTTTGGCAGTTAGCCTTGATTGTGGGTTTCGAAGCATCCATTCATTCCACATTCTCTGCATGTAACCCCTCTGGGTGGGATTACTCGAGTAGTAGCATTCTAACAGAACCTTGTTCTCACATCTAGTCCATTTCCGTCTTGTTCCAGTAGCCCACTTTCCATCAGGGTGCTCTGGTCCCTCAGCACCTGACGCTGACCTTGTTTGGCCGGGCGACATCTGAGCCGGCATGACAGGTTCATTGTCTCTCATGTTGTGAGGTAGGCATTAGCGTTAAGAGTCTTGCCCAAGGACCCTCACTGGGTGATGTAAATTGCCCGTCAATGTTATGGTAATTGCCCCATTTCCATTGCCATTTTTTTCCATTACCATTAATTGTTCATTCCACCCTGGGAATCAAACCCGGGTTTCCTGCAGGACAGTCCTGCACCTTACCAACCGAACTACCCACATATATATTCTCAACCGAACTACCCATATATATATTCTCTTTTTCCACTCCCTTCTAAGCAACTAATCAACTAATCAACTAATGTAACGTTGATTAGTCACATTAGTTGACTAATCAAGTCAGTGATATGCATGCAGTAACACGTGTGTGTTACTGCATGCATATCACTGCAAAAAGGCCTATAAGTAATTACAGTCAAAATATGGCATAATTTTCCAAGATCTTTGTTAATTTTCCTTTTTTCTAACAAACGTATCACTTGATATCTGATATTGGTATGATATATCTGTTCTTTTAATTTTTATTGCATTATTCAAATATTGTATTGCTTGAAAGAAAAATCAATTATATAAATATAAATCAAATATCTGCGTAATGAATATCTGTGAGTTTCTAACCAATCATCAAACTGTAGCAACAGTCAGAGCCAATCATTGAGCAGACAGAACATTTCTGGATGACATAGATCTATGTGTGGGTCAGGGGAAAACACAGTCAGGCGTTGGATCCTGGTTCTGTCTCTTGAACAGGGACAGAACCAGAACTCTGGATCACAAGATTCTGGTTCCAGATTTTTCACACTTGATTTCTGTCCTCCAGAAACTCTCATTGACAAACAAACACAGAGTTTCATTCAGAAACCTCCAACATGGTCATGTGACCAGAATGTTCATAGTGGAGACACGGACAAACGCTGTGGTCACATGACTCACTGGTTTGGATTCAAGTCCTTTGAAGTCAGTTTTTGGAGCAGAAATCCCGTCAGATCTCAGTTAGTGAACAAAAGTCTCTCAGTTGAATCATTTTTCTATCATCTCTGTTCTGTTGATGATCAAATATTGACTCATGCAGTTTGAAAGAATCACAGTTTTGCTTTGATTGATGTTTTCCACAGTTTTCTGGCTGAACTTCCTTTTTCTTTGGTGTTTTGTGGGTAAAACTCTGTTCTTTTTCATGCTGACAGCATTTTTAGCTGCAGTTTTAAAGAAGTTCACACAGTAGAATCTCCTCATTTTCTAGAATGTCTGAAACTAGTAGAAACTTTCTGAGCATAAAGCCTGTTTTCTCCAGAGGACATGAATGAACAGAGTGGATCTTAGTGAGGAATGACAGCCTCTGGATGCAGAGAATCACTTTGATGCAGCTGCTGCAACAACACCAACTGCACTGAAGCAGGAGGGGGAAGGGAGACACCTGCTGGCTGTTTGCAGAACTGCATCTTAGTGTCAAAATGCTTCAAACTGAAAGCTGTCTGTAAAATTCCTGCAGCCTGTTTGGATCTAATAAATGCTCTTTTGAATGAACTCTGTGTTTCTATTGATTTCTGTTTTCATTCTATCTTTGACTCACAAACAGACTTGAATCTTTAGCCTTCCCCCTCATCCTGTTCCAGCTGTTCTAATCTTCATGTGTTTGGTTCCTTCTCAGTAGAAATGGGTTGGAAAAGAGCTTTGGAATGTTCAGGTGATGCTGATGTCTTTCTAGATGGGGGTGGGCAGAACAGATGAGAGCTCCTCCCTCCTGATTCAGAGGGGAACAGTGGGCAGCAGCTGAAAGGAGGGAGTGGAAATGGGAAAAGTTCTCTGCACGCTTCTCCTTTCCAAGAACAGAGGGACACGACTCCATGAACAGCAGAAGCTAAAGAGTTGGAAAACATGCCCAAAGCTGCAGCACCACCTGCAGAAAGATGCTTCCTCTTCAGGCTCCGCCTCTCCACACCAGGAGCTGCAAGGAGAAGAAAGATCAGAGTTTCTGCTGAGCTGCTGTTGGAGCTTTTAGGGGGTCAGAACTTTAGGAACATTTGCTGTCAATGAAACCAGGAAGTAAAGTGTTTTGAAAGATCAGATTGATGACATCATCAGTTGAGGAAACATTGAAAAATGGAAATCCGGCAGAGAAGTAAACATCATGAACCTTCTGTTTGAGTCTCTTGATTTTAGGATCATCAAGCCAGAATCCAAGCAAAACCTTCATCCTGATGAAGCTCCGTCCTCTGACCTCCATCAGTCATCTCTAAGCTCCGCCCCCAGTCTGCAGCAGCATCTGCTTCCTCAGATGTCAGCATGTCAGCACACACTGCACACGCTTGGATCCATGCAGACGTGTTGGAAGCCAGAGCTTCAGGCCGGCCTTCAGTGGATCTGTCCGTTCATGCTGAATGGGAGCAGAAGAACGTCTGTTTCAGCTCTGCTGCTTCAGCTCCACTCAAACTGCTGGGAACTCCAAACTCTCTCAGAGGAGAAAAACAGCAGAAAGCTTTCTGCAGCTGCTCTCACAGTGGATCTTCCTCTGTCTTCTTCAGCAGCAGATGATGAAGAGTCACTTTCTTCAGGTTCCTCTCAGTCCTGACCTTCATTCCTGATGGACCAAAGCAGACTGACAGCAGCTCTTTAGCTCCACAAAGAAAACTCTGCAGTTTCCCAAAAACCTTCTGAAGCAGAAAAACCAGGAGACTTCCTGTCTGTCTGTCAGTGTTGGAGTCTTCCTCCATCTTCAAATGATGAAGGTTTCTGCTTTGGAACATTCCAGAAAGCCTTTTGAAAGCCTCCTGATGATGCTGGAGGACAGGGAGGAGCGCAGGAGGATGCAGGAGCTCCCAGAGGAGGAGAGGCAGGAGGAGCAGAGGGAGCGGCTGCTGGAGCAGAAGCAGCTGCAGACGCACTTTTGGCTCTGGGCTTCAAACTTTGATCAGGAGGAAGAGGAGGAGCTAAAGAGGAGCAGGAATGCTGGGAGTGGGACTGGAATTCAGACTGAATCCAACATTTAGGGACAAAAATGGCGTCTTCCAGAAATAAATCCATGTTTCAGAAACGGGAACATTCTTGAAAGTCTACCCGGCAAAAACTGGGGTTTGGATGAGGAGAAGAAGAAATGTTCCCATTTAGAGAGAAACCAGTTTCTACTCCATCCAGACTCTCAGCTTCATTTAGCTCCTGGATCCACATTGAAAACGGCTTTTCACAATAAAAGCACACATTTTTTAGCATTATCAGAAGTAAAAAATAACAACTAACTTTGAATTTGTTCTTTTTTTATTGAAATATAGCAGAAATCTGTTCTTTCAAACTCCATCAATGTCCTTTTTTGATCATTTCTAAACATTATTCTGAGTATTAGAACCATAGAATCACTTAGAATCATCATTTTGGTCATTTTTTGATTCATAAACTCATTTTTGTCCTTTAAAAATAGAACATTTGAAAAAAATCAAATGATCAAATTCATAGAAAAATCAAACATCAAAGTCAGAGACATAAAGGGCTCATATCTTCACCAATTCTTCCAGAAACATGGAGGATGTGACGTCACTTGGGTTGAGAAAGGTTGAGAGCACTGTCTAGTGGGGTCTAAATGACACAACTCCCAATGTGTAAAGTGCCTAGGATAGCACAAGGGTTACGGTGTGTCTCTGTTTATCCAACTCCTGTTAAACATTGGTGATAGGTGAACATGGTGATTGGGCTAAACATTTGACTAAACATCAAATTAAAAACACATTTGCACTTTTTTAAAGATTTGGACCCAAATATTACAAACTTTGCTGAAGCTCAGAATGAACTTCTCCTGAGTCTACGGCATCTCCCAAAGGACAAAAAGTCAAAATCATGGCGTACTATCACCATCTACTGGTTGAAACCTTCCACTGCCTCACATAAATATAGGACTATGATAGTAGAAAGCTGTAGTAGAATAATGTTAGTAATTGATGCAAATTTATCATATTTTTCTTTCATATTTCAGTTTTGATCACAGAGTCAAACGCTTCCAACAGACAAGGACCAGCAGAGACTCCAGATCCGGTTTCAGCCTCAGAAACCAAACCTGAACTTGGTATTAAGGAAACTACTGTCAAGTTGAAGTCGATTCAACAAACTGGATTAGTTGTGTTAACGTGACCTTTTGTTGGTTTTGTTTGACTTCAATCATTTTTCTCAACTCATTGAAAAACTTCTATTGTGTTCAGCAGGGGCTGTCAATCAAATGAAGCAGCAAATATGATGAAAAGAACTCCCATATTTCTCTGACTAGACCTAAAGAAGACTATTTCAGAATGAAAAGGTCAAACAGTTGAAGACCAACATTCCTCCATGCCCCTGTTGGATGAAGGTTACCACGCACGCACGCACGCACGCACGCACGCACACCTAGGGGCATTCAGAGGAACCATCAACGTATGAAGCATGTTTTTGGCGGGTGGGAGGAAACACGGGTGGAATGAACAGACAAACTCCACACAGAAAGGTGACAGCTGGGATTTGAACCTTCTCACTGAGAGCGCTGACCACTGCTCCACCGTGCACGGAGTCTGACCTTCAGGAAGGCTTGGTGAGGCTTCTACTTCTGGGCAAACAGTGAAGCTTTTCCCGCTTAGCGCCCTCTACTGGTTGCAGATTGGAAGCAGATTGAAGTTGTAATGTGAAACAGCTGAAGGTCAAATCTGCTGTGAAGAAGTTTGGTTTAGTCCAGACAGGTTGGACTTCAAACTGTCATTTCCACCAACAACACCACCAAGAGCTTGTTCAGCTGGACCACAACAACACATGACAACAACACACATGTCTACATGGAAGTGACAGTGTGGCGGCGCTGCTCAGATCCCGTCTGACCTTTGACCTCACACTGAAAGTGGCCTCTGGCCTCTGCCGCCACGGTGACTGAGTGGAGCGGCTCCACGGCTGCTGGTGGTGTTCCAGGTGATGGAGGATGTTTTCCAGGTGTCTGCTCCTGCAGAGGTCTGGATGGATCTGAGCTGATCTGAATGTGCTGACAGTCCTCTGAGGAGAAGAGACTGACAGAGGAACCATGAGCTGAAGGAGGCTAAAGGCCCAGGATCCAGAAGCAGCTGCAGAGAGACCACCAGCATCAGAGTCAGGATTCCAGAGGGGCGGGGCTCAAAGTGGGAAAAGACTTTTTGCTCCTTGAAAGCAGACGACCAGAGATGAAGTCACCTGGAGACAACGACTCCTTTCTGATCCCTGGAGCTGAAAGTCATCCAATTGTCATTTGGATGTCAGCAAACTCTAGTCAACATGAATTTGTTCACTTGATCCCAGACTTGGAAGAATCAAACACTGGAGGCTCTTGATGTCGGCACAATGTGCTGCAGGCAGAATCAACAGGAATCCAGTTGAATCCAGATGTTGGAAACACAGACGTCCTACAGCAGGGCTGCTCCTTCCTGGTCCTGGAGATCTACTACCTGCCTGTTCTCCAGCTCTCCCTGCACTCCTTCCTGCTGATCACCTGGACCAGGTGTGTTCATTCAGTCACAATCTGGAGACATCTGATTGAGCCAATCAGCAGCTAGCAGGGCTTGGAGATCTGGAAAACATCTGGAAATCTTGACGTTTCTGCCTCTGAGTCCAGTTTCTGCATTTTGGCTCCTCCCCTTCCTGACAGCTGGATCCAGTGTGGCTCCGGTTCTATGTTGGATTCTCTTCTGCATCTGATCCTCTAAACACAGGAAGTTGTTGTGACTGGAAGGATTTGGATCCAGAAAGATGGAGAACCTGAAGGATCCAGAGTGGAAAGAAGGCTAAACCAATCAGAAAACATTCTGTTCAACAGAAACATTTAGTGTCAGACCCGGAATGAGGAAGCTGTGACCTCACCACAAATACTGTTTGTCTACTACTGTCCTTTATTTTGAAAATCCCCTGCTGTTTGATTTTGCACGTAGTAGCAGCTTCCTGTCCCTGCAGGATCTGCTCTGTGTTGAATTCAGACGTCTGGCTAAAGTCCAAAGTGACTCCTGGACTCATTTAGAGCGTTTTTCTGAAACCTGAACGTCTGGGGGTACTGCGGCCCCATTTGAGCGGTGGATGGCGTGAAGGTCTGGCAGCAGCGTGACGGTTTGAGTGACAGCGGGTAGAAAACACATCAATCTAGTGAATGGATCCATGGTTCTCCTGAACTTCCATTCATTCTCTTCACCTGCTGGTTCCCTTTGGGGGCAGCGGGGTTTCAGGAAGCGTCCTGCCTGCTGTTGGCCAAAGGCGGCTTCAGCCTTCAGTCTGCTGCAGGGCCCATGGAGCTGGAGCATTGATCTGGCTATGCGGCTCCAGGAGGAGAGCTGGCGGCCAGACAAAGAGCTGCTGCTGATGACAGCCTGATCATCTCCTGAACTTTAGCTTTCTGGTTTCCATGGAGACCATCAGAAAAAGGTCCCTGATTTGATTCTGGTTTGTAGTTTTCCTCTGGGGTTAACATGGGACAGCAAGCCTTCAAAGTCGCTCAGAGAGACGGAAAGACGGCGGAAGCGTCCATCTTTCAGACTCATCAGGAGAGAAGATGACTGAACGGAGAGAATCTGAAGGATCCAGACATGGAGACGTGATTCCCCATGATTCTGGAGAACTCTTCATCATCCAGAAACCTGACCTCTCAGCATCATCCGTGTCTTCATGCAGTGGAAATGACAGAAACACAGACACCGCTCCATGTCGCCATCAGGCTGAAAACATTAGCTGGAAGCTCCGCCCACAGGCGGCGTCAAGCTCAGGAACACATTTGTGGACAGACGGCGAGCAGAGAATTATCCACACGGTGAAAGAGAGGCGGTCAGTGTGGACGCAGCTGAACAGAAATGTATTCATGTTCATTAAAAACAAAGAGGACACTTTTGAATAGGAGGCAGAAAGGGCAGGTGTTCAAACCCCCCTAGGGTCCTGTGTGTGCACGTCTGACCAGCATCAACCTGTTATTTCTGTTGGTTCTGATCCAGAAAGGTTTTTAATTACCATTTATTTGTCATTAGTGTTCAGAGTTCATATAGTTTTGCATTTTTCAAGAGGTTTTCTGAACTTTTTGAGCTTTTCCAGTCTGGTTCTACTGGTTTTCTTGGAGTTTCTACTGTTTTTATTGTTACTCCACGTGACCCAAAGGTCTCTGCTCGTCCCTGCTGTGCAGCTCTGTCCTTCCCCTCTGTCATGTGTTCATCCATCCACATGAGGGCGCCGTCTAGGTCATGCCTGGTGAGCTGGAAGCCAAGAAAAGGAGGGAAAAATGGAGAAAATGAAAGACCTGAGGAAAGCTGCAGTTCAGCCTTCAGGAAGAAAAGTTTAGACCAATAATTACAGAAATAAAAGATAAAAAATGTTTTTTATAAATCTGAAAGTCCACAAAGTTTTTAACAAACTTTTTTATAAAGTGAAAAGGTCAAATGTTTGTGTGTTGGAAGTCCCAACCTGACAGATGAGCAGAATAATAAGGCAGGCAAAGCTGTAACACTGCCCCCTGGTGGACAGGAACTCAGCAGTGCAGCTTCAGGATGGAGTGGCTTCCAACAGATCAGGGGCCTGTTTCACAAAGGAGGTTAAGTGTAAACTCTGAGTTCATAAACCCGGAAATCAGGGAAACCCTGGGTTTTCCGTTTCAGAATGGGAGGTTTGTCAAACCAGAGAAAGCAGAGTAAGTCAAACCCGTTTCTGAAAGAGAGGTAACTTTTACTCGGAGTCCGTATCCATGGTTACTTATGCTGTGAACCTAACCTGGTCGGGAGCAGGTTTTATTCTCCAAACTCAAAGTTTTTGCCGGTCCCCTCCCCTTTTTAAAGACGAAGCGGTATGTTTCGCTTCAACCTTCATTGCCCACATTTCCGTCACACGGTCTAAGTGACAAGAATGGCTTGTCCTTTTTTGGAGGACCCAATAGACGAGGAGGCTGCATTAATTCATAGAGAATTACATTTACGTCGTGCGAGGATTTTGAGACCTCGACTCGATTTTTTGTCATTTCCCCATACGTTTTTGTTTGAGCGTCACCGTTTTTCGTTGCAGTCAATTACATATATAAAATGAAAACAACATTAGGTCTTGCTATGTAGATGTTTCATATGTCAAATATATTTATACTTCATTTTTAGCTGCTGCCATGTTCTTTTAATTCCTGCATGATTGCATCTACATGAAAATGAAATCAGGGACATTTAATTAGATTAATGTAACAATTACTTTTTGGAAACACAATTTTCTAGCACTGCTTACTTTCTTAATCCCATATAAACTTATACCACTTCATCAATACAAGGGTAGTGTTGCAGCGTGTGTGCGCTGAGCGGGGTGCGAGCCACGAGAGACAAGGGGAGGGGCGAGTGCAGGTGCAGATGGGGGGGGGGGGTGAGCACGGATGAGGAGAACGGAGAAGGTAAGGAAAGGAGAAGTCTTCGCGCAGCGAAAGGTTCAACAGTAGACAAAAGTTCACCTTTAAAAACACAATTGCATGTATTAATATTAAACTGACCAACGTTTGCAAGAGGGGAAGGTTAACAAAAAAGTCCTCTAAACATTACCGACGTTAAAGGCATTTTCCCCCAGATTGGTTCTGTACACTATGCAGCATTTCATGCATTTACACCAGGAATGACACTTCAAAAGTACACCTAAATATCGCCATTTTTTATTTCACTCCTTACGCTATTTAAAAAATTATTACAGCCAATATTTTATAACAATGATTTAAATGCAAACTTAGGCATTAACTTGAGCAGCTATGTTTTCCCACGCTAACTGTCTCTGTTTTGCAGATGCAGCGGTGTTGCTTTTCTTCTGGAATATGTGCTCAAATTCACTGCAACTCTGCAGCAGCACGTCAAGTTCAGCTGGCGAAAAATACGCAGACCTCTTTTTTTCACGGTTGCCATGGTGACTCGTGATATCTGCGCTCCATTGATAATGGCTTCTTATAGTCGCGGTGCGCACGCTCACCTCCGAATCATTCCACTCAGAGTTGATTGATCTAACGCGGATCAGCTGCTCTGAAACTGAAAACTCAGAGTTGTCAATCTCTCAATTGACCAACTCAGAGTTCAGGTTTGACCTCAGAGTTGGTTGAACCTCCTTTCTGAAACAGGCCCCTGATCAACGTTCTGCTCTCTGCTAAAGAGGCAGAGCGTCTCCTTCTAAGAAGAATCCAGAATTCCTGATCACAAACATCAACTGAAGCCCAAATCAGAGCTGATCAGA
>JAUDJI010000084.1:0-42731 GCA_037389245.1 Oryzias sinensis | reverse complement strand
ACCGTCTGCTTTGGGTTCAAACCTTTCAGAAGGTTCTGGATTGGATTTCATTTGGACAAATATGATCCTTCTTTGCTCTTTAGCTAAAATATCATATGGGTGTTAAAAACAAACTGATTTTCTTCTTTGATGTTTTTATTTATGATCATTATTAAACCTTTCATTCTTTGTAAATCTATCTGAACACTGATCTGATTTATCATCACAATCACTTCTGGACTCACCTGAACTTCCTGCAGTTCCTCACAGCTGGGATCAGTCTCCGTTTACCCTCATCTGATGATATCTTGTACTGGTTCAGGTCCAGCTCATCCAGAACCTCCTCTGACATCTGCAGAGTGTAGGCCAGAGCTGAGCAGTGGATCTCTGAGAGTTTCTTCTCTGATTTGTTCTCCAACTTCAGGAACTCTTGGATCTCCTGATGAACTGAGAGGTCCTTCATCTCCATCAGACAGTGATAGATGTTGATGCTTCTGTCAGGAGAGATTCCTTTACTGATGTTGATCTCCTTCAGGTTGCTGATGGCTCTCTGGATGGTTTCTGAATTCTTCTCTATCTGACCCAGCAAGCCTCCTAAGAGTCTCTGGTTGGACTCCACAGAGAGACCATGAAGGAAGCGAACCAACAGGTCCAGGTGTCCAGTTTGACTCTGCAGGGATTTCTTCATGACTCTACTCAGAAACTCATCCAGGGATGGGTTCTTCATGTTGTTCTTCAGAAAGTCCTTAATGACATTTAATGGGTTCTTCATTTCATTCTTCAGGAAGTCCTCAATGACCTTTACCTTCCTGTTGGAGTAACAGTGGAACATGTAGACTGCAGCCAGAAACTCCTGAACACTCAGATGAACAAAGCTGTAGACCGCTTTCTGGAAGATCTCACACTCTCTTCTGAAGATCTCAGTACAAACTCCAGAGTACACGGAGGCCTCTGTGACATCCAGACCACACTGCTGCAGGTCTTCTTGGTAGAACATGATGTTTCCTTTCTCCAGATGTTCAAATGCCAGCCTCCCCAGCTTCAGAAGAACTTCCCTGTCAGTCTCTGTCAGCTCTTGTGGACTTGTCTGATGTTCCTGCTGGTACTTGTTCTTCTTCCTCTTTGTCTGGACCATCAGGAAGTGGGAGTACATGTCAGTCAGGGTGGTGGGAAGCTCTCTTCTCTGCTCTGTGGTCAACAGGTTCTCCAGAACCACAGCAGTGATCCAGCAGAAGACTGGAACTTCACACATGATGTAGAGGGACATGGAGCCCTTGATGTGGGAGATGATTCTGCTGGACAGCTCTTCATCTGGGAACCTCCTCCTGAAGTACTCCTCCTTCTGAGCATCATTGAAGCCTCGGACTTCTGTCAGTCTGTCCACACATGAAGGAGGGATCTGATTGGCTGCTGCAGGTCTGGAAGTGATCCAGACCAGAGCTGAGGGCAGCAGACGTCCCTGGATGAGGTTAGTGAGCAGCACGTTGACTGAGGACTTGTGTGTGACATCAGACACCAGCGGACTGTTGTTGAAGTCCAGAGAAAGTCTGCTTTCATCCAGACCATCAAAGATGAACAGAAGTTTGCAGACAGACAGCTGTTCTGCTGGGATCTTCTGGAGTGTTGGATGGAACAGCTGAATCAGAGTGAGAAGACTGTGCTGCTCATCTCTGATCAAGTTCATCTCCCTGAAGGACAGAGGAACCACAGCACTGATGTCTTGGTTCTCTAAGCCCTCGGCCCAGTCCAGAGTGAACTTCTGCACTGAGAAGCTTTTTCCAGCTCCAGCAACTCCGCTGGTCAGAACCACTCTGATGGATCTGTGTTGGTCAGGGAGGACTTTGAAGATGTCTGGGTTCTTGACTGCAGTGTCATGGAGCTGGTTGGTCTTGGTGGTGGTCTCCAGCTGCATCACCTCATGTTGGGTGTGAGCCTCTGGTCTCAGTCCCTCTGTGATGTAGAGCTCAGTGTAGACCCTGTTGAGGAGCGTTTCTCTTCCTGCTTCTTCAGTTCCTTCAGCCACATGTTGACTTCTGCTCCTCAGACTGATCTGATGTTCTCCAAACATCTCCTGCAGACCAACATCTGCTGAAAGAGCAGAGAAGAAAGCTCCTTCATGAGTGTTCCACATGTTTCCAGAAGAATCCATCAGCAGATGATCAGGCTCTGACTCACCAGCTCTGGGTCTTTCTGCAGACTGGGGTCCGCTCCTCTTCTTCTCTCTGTGGACACTAAGGAGAAACGTTAGTGAACAACAATCAAAGCAGTCAGTGGGAAGTTCCAGACTAACTCTGATCATGGAGCAGATCCTCTCTGATCTTCAGACTCAGATATATTGACCCAGACTGTGCTGAATGTGAGCAAATGTGTTTCCAGGTTAAACCAGAGCAGATCTAGTCCATGTGAAGGTCTAAATGATGCGTTAGCTGTGTTTGGAGCTCATGTCTGGACTGAGGTCAGAGAAAAGTTCAGCTGTTTGCTTCATCCTCACAGACTGAGCTTTGTGTCCTCCAGAGTTGTCCAACTCTTTTCTTTCCTCTCAGACCTAAAGCGCTCACAGCAGATGGTTGACCTTCCTGGATGGATCAGCTGATGTTCTTGATGAGAACATTGTTGTTCCTGCTGGGAGCTGAACTCTGCTTTGTTCACTAGAAACTGCTTCTTACTGTGAGTCTGAAGGTCCTGGTTCAGTTCTGAAGTGTGGAGGAGGACCTTTGGACTGGTCACTCTTCATGGAGCCACAGCTGGAGGCTGCAGACTGGACTCTCTGTGTGACCTGTTGACCTCTGCAAACACCAAACCATCAGAGTGTTGTAGGATCTGCTTCTTCATGAACAGCTGATGGACTTTGACATGAACACAGACTGAGCTGTTTAGTCTGGAATAACATGACATGTTTGGATCAACAGTTTCCAGCTTTCAGCATTTTCTGTCAGTCAATCCAGACTTTTTTCTAGAAAAGCTGATTCCAATTCTCAATGTAGAAATGTAGAAATTCTCAGAGCAGAAAGTCAAACTAG
Source organism: Oryzias sinensis (assembly GCA_037389245.1). NCBI lineage: Eukaryota > Metazoa > Chordata > Actinopteri > Beloniformes > Adrianichthyidae > Oryzias > Oryzias sinensis. Next base: position 39,732 of record JAUDJI010000084.1, on the reverse strand, counting down.
AACAATGTGATGTTTGGAAAGCATGAAAATCTGAATCCTAGGAGTCTGCAGTGATTCTTCTCATTAGACTGGAGCTGCTGTCAGTCAGAGTTAGCAGTCAACATGTTTTCTTCTCCAACATCTCTGCTCTCAGAGACTCTCAGAAGACTCAACTGAAAAGATCTCATCACACACATGATGCTCCAAGTGAGTCTGATCAGAGAGATCCAGAACTGAACCAGACCTCAAGTCCTTCATCTGAAAACTTTTGATCATCTGAACTAGAATCCAGCCTCCAAAAACTCTGACAAACACTCACTGTTCCACTAATGAATGGACGTCTTTGAAATCTGGATTAGAATCCTTTGATCTGTCCCTCCTTCTGGACCCCCAGCTGGATCCAGGTCTAGATCCAGATCCAGGTCCAGATCCAGGTTGGTTCCTGTGAAGAATGAAGGTTGGTGGTGTGAGTCCTGAGCTCTGACATGGAGAAGATCATGGACAGTTGGAGATGTTCATCTCACCTCTGATCATTGCTCTGGTTGTCATGGTTACCATCTCTGCTTTTGGAGGGAGTGGCTCCCTCCTGTGGTTCCTCCCACTGATCCATGCTGCTGGATTCACTGGATCCACATCAGCTCACAGACACCTTCCACCTTCACCTGCAGAGGAAACCCTCCTCATCATCAGCTCTGATCCTCCTTCAGCAACAGATCAGCTGCTCCTCCACTGATTGGCTCTTCTCTTGTGTTTTCTCTCAGGTTCAGGTGAATGCAGTCAGACAGCAGTGGGAGGCAGAGGAAGCTGCCATCAGCTGCTGCACTTCTGCTCTCCCTCCACCTCCAACAGACTTTCAGCAATCCTTGTGCTTAGTTCACTTTGCTTTCCAAAAATTCTGAAAGGTGTAAGGGACACATTTTGGAGTTCTCTTCAGTTGTGATGCAAAGTTTTTCTACTATTTTAGTCTGTGTTAATTTTTGTATGTAGTGCCATTGGTAAAGATACATTTTAAGAAAAAGTTAGACCTGTGCATTCTTTTAACTAGTATCCCTTATAATAAGCAGGTAACTAATATTGTCGTGCTGTGGTTTCCTGGTGATGGCGATTGCGCAACTCTTCAGGCCGCGCGTGGGGAGGGAAATCACTGCACACGACAAGCACTATTCGCACGGAAACTTTTACTCGTCTTGAGCAGGTAAGTACAGATAATGCTTTTTAACAGCAACAGGCTTGCAATATTTGCTCAGGCTCTTGCTCGGGCACAAAACAGCGGAGAGACCTGTCCATGCGATGAGCGTGAGCACCAACTGAAAACTCTTCACGTTACCCACAACTTAATCTGAACTCCAAGTATCGCGTTACTTCTTAACCAATAAGAATAGGTTGACGGGGTTATCCTATGTTGAAGTAACTGCCTTACACTACCCCCCCTTGGAAGTACTGAGTCCCTTCAGTACTAATGCCTGAAAATAATAAAATAATACAGAACTGAATTACCACTGGTCTGCTGTAATCTGGAATTACTGAACACATCTCTGAATTGAACACGTTACTGAACACAACTTTTACATTTAAGGTTAACCAGACCTAAGACTTGAGTGGTTCCTGAACATCTACAACTTGTATCCTTTAATTATTCTCTAAATCTTTCTGGACGATTCACTATACGCCCCCTGGAGGTTTTGACAGTCCTTTCTTGGGTCTTCTGTTCCCCACGCCGAGTCTATTTCTTCTCTTTAACCATGGCTTGTCGTTCCCCTTTTACTTGATCCTCTTCATAGTGTCCCGTGAGTAAATGCTCTGGTACCAGTGGCACCTCTTCTTCACTTATTTGTACTCCTGAATCTGTTTCACACTGCAGGACTTGACCCAGGCTGGAATGATGTCACCATTGTATGGTTTCAGACGATCGTGATGCATTATCTTGCTGCGCTTCAGCCCCTGAATCTCATAAAGAACAGGACCACGACATGCGGATACAATCATTGGTCCCTTCCATGGCGCTTGAAGCTTTGGGCTCAGACCTTTCTTTTTGGTGTCATTGTCATGGCTTGCGAACAGAGGCAGACCCAGATGCTGTAACCCGGAAGGATACTCGGCAGGCGAGGCAGGTGAGTAGGAATAGTTTTAATGATTTTTGAACAGAGTTCCAGGTGTGGATGCGGCGAGGATGGTAGGAGGGTCTTGACGGTGAACACCGTGATCCCAGGTGGATATCGAGAGGGGTGACGAGGAGGAACCAGCGAGAAGGTGAGTAAGAGTCCAGACCGTAACAGGCGAGGTCGGGATCCTAGGTAGGCAGAGACAAGGCAAAGTAAGACGAGGAATAATAGGCATGGACAAGAATAGCGAACTAGGCTGGAGGATGCACCGTGGAGTACAACGAACTAGGGTCGATTACAGGTCCTGGGTCTCCTTAAGAGTCCACGGGCTGATGAGGAAGAGGAGGTGCAGCTGGTGTCCTCAGGTGTGCCTGATGAGGAGGAGGAGCCTGCTGGGGGCACCGTGACAGTCATCCTTTACATAAACCAGGTCTCCAACTTGGAATGCGTTTTCTCTTGCCTGAACATCATGCTGCTTCTTCTGACGTTCCTGTGCCATCCGGAGATGTTTTCTTGCAAGATTATGGGTATTTTTCATTCCTTCATCCAGGTGATGAAGGAACTCCAGGGTTTCCATATGGTCAGATTTGAGTGCAGTGATGCCAGTTTGCACATCTTGAGGCTAATGGACTTCTCTGCCAAGCATGAGTCTATTAGGTGTAAACCCAGTGGTAGCATGTTGAGAGCTGCGTTAGGCCGAAGTAAGCAGCGGTAAGTGCTTATCCCAGTCCTTCTGATCCTGGTCCACGTAACACCTTATGATCTGGAGCAGTGTTTAATTGAACCGTTCTACTTGGCCATTGGATGCGGGGTTGGTAAGGAGTTGTCCTCGTCTTGGTAATTTGCAGAAGTTTGCAAACATTCTGGAACAGCAAACTCTCAAAGTTCCTGCCTTGATCTGTATGTAATTCCAGATGTTCCCCAAAACGAGCAATGAAATCATACACCAGTTTCTTTGCTGTAGTTTCTACAACTTGGTCTGGTACAGGAAACGCTTCAACCCACCGTGTGAATTGGTCAATAATGGTCAAAATGTGCTTGTTTCCAGAGCTAGAGGCTGGAAATGGGCCAAGAATGTCTAGATGCAGCCGATCGAGTGGGGCTCCTGCTTGATAATTTTGCAGTCTGGCCTTTATTGTGGAATGTGCTGACTTGCATGCATTGCAATGTTGACATTTCTTCACAAATAGGTGGACATCTCCCCCCATTCCATACCAGTGATAGCTCTGGCGCACACATTCCAGGGGTTTTGCCTCACCTGAGTGACCAGAATGAGGAGGGTTATGGCAAGCCTGCAAAATGTCTCTCTGCATGGAAGCTGGGACAAGTAACCGAAAGGTTGACTTCCCAAACTTTCGATAATAGTTACACAACCCAAGGAAAGCTTGTAGATCCTGTTGGTTCTGGGGTGGCTCCCAAAGCTGCACATCACTAACCAGCGCTGGGTTTGGCTGAACTCCTTAACCATTTACAATGTGGCCCAGGAAAAGCACCTCATCCTGAAGTGAATGACACTTAGATGGTTTTAACTTGAGCCCATAAGTGTGTAGACATTTAAAAACTTGTGCGAGCCTGTCCAGACTTTCATCTACCCCCCGACCCAGAACAATAATATCGTCCAGGTAGATCAGCAATGTTTCCCAAGAGACTTGCCTCGTCCGGCTCTGTCAAGAACTCGTGGTGGAGGACCCAAAATGCAGGAGACCAGGATTGGTGACAGGAAATAAAACATTTAATTAGCAAACTGAAACATGACAAAACTATGAGGGGAAACAAAACTGTGACAAAACAGAGCAGATGACCTGACAAGGATGAACAGAAACCAAGACACTTAAATAGGCTGAGGGTCATTAACTGAACTGAAGACAGCTGTGGATCATGAACCTGAAGGTGTGACTGACAAGGAAACCAAAAACATGACAAAGAAAACCAAACCACTGAATCCTTACAGTACCCCTCCCGAAAAGGGCAGATCCCAGATGCCCAAAAACCCCTAGGAGGAGGGGATCTGGAGGAACAGAAAATGAAAAAAATCAAGTCCAGAACAGTTTGGGTTCCTGCAGGCAGACGGAAGTGAGGGGCATCAGAACCCCTTCTGTGAACAGGCATGAAGAGTAGAAGTCCCAATTACTCTCCCCAGGGACAGGAACCATGAAGGGGAGCAGCACTGGTGACCCTCTTCTGGACCAGGTGACACAGCCAAGGGGGAATGGTGACCATCCTCCGGGACAGGGGACATGAAGTGTGGGCCCGGCGACCCTCCTCAGGAAAAGACATGAAGAGGAGCGGCCCCGGTGACCCTCCACAGGAAACTTGATGCTTGAAGGATGGTCTCGGCAATCCCCCTCAGGAACAGATAGGCTTGATGTGGAAGGGCATAGCATGAACAATGCTGCAGGAACTCATCTGGCAAGGCATGGAATGGGCATGACGGAAAACCCCCCTGCTGGGTCCAAGCTGGTCAGGTCATTCTGTCAAGAACTCGTGGTGGAGGACCCAAAATGCAGGAGACCAGGATTGGTGACAGGAAATAAAACATTTAATTAGCAAACTGAAACATGACAAAACTATGAGGGGAAACAAAACTGTGACAAAACAGAGCAGATGACCTGACAAGGTTGAACAGAAACCAAGACACTTAAATAGGCTGAGGGTCATTAACTGAACTGAAGACAGCCGTGGATCATGAACCTGAAGGTGTGACTGACAAGGAAACCAAAAACATGACAAAGAAAACCAAACCACTGAATCCTTACAGGCTCCTTATATCGGCCTCAGGTCCAACAGTCGCTCGAAAATTATGCTCATGGGCCTCGACACATTTTTGAGCTTCTGAAAGGAAGCAAGGGTCTCGATTCATTACTTTATAGGCCACCTTTTGGTTTCTCAGTCCTTTTAGAAAAGCATCAGTTTCCATCTGATCTTTAAGATCAAGGTCCAACCCTGGATAAGCCAAGGTGACCAAACGTCGGACCTCCTCTGCAAATTCAGCAGATGATTCTTTTCCTTGGCGAAGCTTTCCTAACTTTTTCACTATTGTGTGTGTGTGTGTGTGGGGGGGGGGGGGGCTTTTTTCAAAGCGTTGGGTAAGCTGTTCCACCAGGAGAATATACGTAATCCTCTATTGTTCTTTCAGGAAGGGAGCACACATAGAGTATTGCAGTCCCTCTTAAAGTGTGGGTGACATGGTCTATTTTAATAAGCCAAAATATAGTAAATAGTCTCTATTTCATGTTGCGATTGTTTTTAATATTTTTCGAAAAAGAATAAATAGCGAAAAACGCAATATAAACAACGAGGACGGCCGCCGGCTTCACGCATTCCGCCGAATTCTCGCCCCCCTGTTTGTGACGTAACGAAAGGAAGACAAGGCAGACAACATGGCTAGCACCGATAGCGAAGCACAGAGTGATGCTACCGTCTCTATTAGCGATTTATCATCAGATGAACAGAAAGATGAAGAGGAAAGTTGCGGAGATTATCATGATGATGAGTCACTTTTGCAACCGTATCGATTCGAACCCTTTTGCGAAAGTGAGGAGGATATAGCAGAAAGTAGTAGGTCTAGTGATGCCGATGAAGATAGCCAGCATGAAGATTCGGCTAGACTCCAGTAAGTCTAAAAAATGTATAAAATTAAATTACTCCACTTACCCTAAAATATACTCAAAATGTCCCCTTTTGGCCTAATCTAAACAAAGGTAAACACTGGTTTTCAACCCAATTTACAAAATAAATGTCACAAAATAAAAGTTTCCCAGATATTACTACTCTTTAGTTAACAAAGTCACTGTATACCATTAACAACTGCAGAACATTAACAGTTTTACCTGTTTGAACCAGTTTGAAACCTTTTCTCGTGCGCGCGCGCTCACACACACAGTTCAGTTTACTCACGGTATCGGCGCCTCAAAAGCAAAAGAAAAAAAAACGTTGCAGGCCTGTTGCTTCTCTTGCAAAACATTGAGTGCGTTGAAATACTCCAGTTGGATCCAAGGACAACAGAAAACACGACTACTTCGCCTCAATGTGATCCATCGTGATGCACACTAGCCTAACTTAGCAGCCTTCTCTCCCGACTCCAGCGCCGTCCTCTCCGACCCAGAAAACGGCTCGCTCCCTTCCAGCTCACCCGCCTTTCCTCGACTCAGAAGCCAAGATCCTCCTCCCAACTCTCCGTTCAAAATTCTTCGTTTGTGTCCCGGTTTTTGTCCCTTCGAAAACGCAGACTTCTCTCCTGCAGATCTGGAGGGAAATCCTTCGCCGTCCACCTTCTTAAATTTTCCCCTTTTCAGCAGCGTTTCTTGTTTTGGGAATTTTATACACAGATACACTTTCACTAGATGTATTGCTACATCCAGCTGCCACACAACGACTTGGCATGTTGATGATTAACAGATTTAAACACGAGAGAAACGAAGACTACCTGTTTTGTTTACATGCTGTCCTAAGCGCAACTGCGAAAGGCAACTCCCTTTCGTGACGTCACAGGTCAAATCGGGTTCACTTCCAGCCTGCGCTCTAGCGGCAGATCCAAATCTCTGATTCCTTCGAAAGATGTCTATTTTTCATATGCTTCGGATTTTTTTCGACGTAAACTATTGGTATCAATAGAATCAGCGTTTAAAGGGCTTTTTTATTTGACAAAGTTGTTCAAAGCATGGCATCCACACTTTAAACAGTCATGTAGTCGGTCCACCCTCTCAGCTGCACTCTACCCACATTTACGGGCTAGTCGCTCAAATGGGAGCAGGGACGGGTCCCAGTCATCATTCCCATCAAATGTGGCAAGCTTAGGTCTATACATTTCTTGTGAAGCATGATGACTCTTGTGGCTAGTGGTATTAAATCTTTGCTCATCACGGCTGGGTAATAAAGGGTCAGCTCTATGCTCCAACTCCCAAGCATCTTGTCATCTCATGTGATGCTCTTGTCTTGATATTATTCTAGCAGGACCAGAACATCCAGTTCTGCTGTAATGGGAACACGGACTCGCTCTGTCTGTCTCACAGAGGGCTCTGAAGCCAAAGGTGCAACAACAGGTTCTGGTGGTTGGCTGCTTAAAGGGGGCAAACTTTCTCCATATCTATTTGAAGTTGCAGGGGATGACAAATCCTGCTGTGCATGAGGTATTCCCCCAGTAATGTGTGTTAAAACAGGGGCTAGCATCATCTGAAGGTGCTTTGTCTGCTGGTTTTGATTTTCTAACAATGCTTGTAAGCATTTTGGGGCACTGTCAGACTCAGATGTGCTTGCTGTAGCTCCTTGTAATTCCTCATCCATCTTGAAATACTTTTAACTCTTTGATGTTATTGTTTCTTTTTCATGAATTTGTTTAATTGGGAAACACTCCTCAATCGTCTATTCGATAATTTTGCAGCGTTTCCTAGCAGACCACAAGGTTACATAACTCCCAGAGCACTGATCTGGTGTAATATGGCCTCCGGCCAAAAGGTGGCGCTAATGAATGCGTTGCAGACCGGGCTCCGTGGTCAGTTTATAGCAGGTAAACTTTAGGCAGACTTTTCTCTTTCTTGTGCAGTTGGACCAGTCGGTTTTACTTTCTTTGGTGAAGTGGATTGTACTCACAATTTTTGAAAGCTTGAAGATCCCACTTCTGACACCATTTGTCGTGCTGTGGTTTCCCGGTGATGGCGATTGCGCAACTCTTCAGGACGCGCGTGGGGAGGGAAATCACTGCACACGACAAGCACTCTTTGCTCGGAAACTTTTACTCGTCTTGAGCAGGTAAGTACAGATAATGCTTTTTAACAGCAAGAGGCTTGCAATATTTGCTCAGGCTCTTGCTCGGGCACAAAACAGCGGAGAGACCTGTCCATGCGATGAGCGTGAGCACCAACTGAAAACTCTTCTGAACTCGCGTTACTTCTTAACCAATAAGAATAGGCTGACAGGGGGTTATCCTATGTTGAAGTAACTGCCTTACAATATCTATTTAATCATCTTAGAAATTTGGCAAGGTTCCACCCACTTCTGTCTCTTGCTAATATAGTTTCTGACACCTTTTACACCATTTCAATACTTCTACTTCTTGTAACTTTGTATTTGTATGTATTTAATTAATGCACAATGTATAAAAAGAACAGTGTTAAGTGCTCTAAAATAGAGAAACACTGTATATATGCAGGATTATAGCATTATTATTATTATTATTATTATTTTTTAAGGTCTTTAATAATCCCTGAGGAAATTTAAAAATGGCCATCTGCTCACACTCATAAAACACATACACATATTAAAAACAATAAAAAAGTAAAAATAACAATAGACTAAAAAGATTAATAGATAGAAAGATTAATAATATAAAAAACAGTGGGTAAGAAAATGAAATTAAATAAATAAATAAAAACAAGAATTACAAGAAATTGTTTCTAAGATGCGCTGCCAGAGAATTGTATTGCCTGATGGCACGAGGAACAAACGATTGCTTCAGTCTTTCTGTGGAGCTGCGCTGGGACAGCAGTCTGTTGCATTAGCTAATTTTCATCCTCTGTTCGGTGCTGACCATGGCCAGCCACCAAGAAACTGTAGATAAATAAATAAAAGGAAATAAAAATGTAAATTAACATGAAATAAAATGACTTAAAATTAACATAGCATAGATCAAATTTAAAAAGGTTTAAAATACATAGTTCCCCATGGTATACATCGATAATATTGCCAAAATCAGAACAATACTATGACAACTCTGACCCCTTTTTTCTCCCCGATGTTTTATTTTAACTTTTGTTTAGGAAACAGTTTTATGGCATTTGCCCTAGTGTTAGTTGTGAGCGCAATTTTGGTTTTCCAGCAGCCATGATCTTCATTGTTTAGAAACGTGAAAAGAAAAGTGTGGGGAGATGTCAAATGCTTTCTGCAGATTGTGATTACTAGATGACTGTGAACAAAAAGGCTGTACTTTGAGCTTACAGCAAGAAGAACCTGGACATGGAGACGTGATACTTCTTATCATTATTCCCCTTTTATTTTATATACAGTATATATATATGTATATATATATGTGTGTGTACACATTACTATATAAATAAATTACTTCATTTTATATTGTCCAAACAGCTGGAGAGTACCAGGATTTTTGTTGTCACAGGCTTGTGTAACAATGACATTAAAGGATTTCTGATTCTGATTACTGATGTTTTTGTGAGGCTTTTGCAAACAACTATTTCTGATCTCTACAAGTCCTCCGTGTCTTTCATGCATTGCAAATGAGATAAACACAGACACCGCTCATGTAGCGATCGGGCTGAAAACATCTGGTGTTACATACAGACAGGGCGTCAGGCTTATGAAGACATTTTTGGACAGGTGGCAAGCAGCAAATTCATAGCAAAGCAAAGGAGAAGCAGCCAAAGCAGGTATGGCCCATATTGCTGGACTGCGTGCCCTTCCCCCCACCTCCTCACGTTTCAAACAGGAAATACCTGCTGGCTACAAGAAGCCAAAATTTCATTGAGTTCTGTAGAGAAACAAACAGCTATTACTCAGTAATTCTATTTGTTAGAATAAATATTCTTGCTCTGGTGTCTTGTTTTTTTTTCAAAGTTCTTGATAATCCATTTTTTTTCATGAATTATTTTCTTTATCATCAGTTATTCAAGTCATAAACTGATCAATCAGATGCCTCCATAAAAGGATGTGACCCCCACCTCAATTGTTTGATTGACAGATTCTCCTGAGCCATTTTCAGTGAAAGGATGTAGACAACCAACAAGCTCATTCATGATTGAAGACAGTAATTGCCCCCGAAACATGACTCAGAGTGACTTGGGCCAATCATTGTCAACTGGCTCCAAATGACGTCGCCCGCAGTGCGGAGAAATGTCGACTAAATTGGCTTCATTTTGCTGGATCCTTAAGTAAGGCATTTTATATGGGTGATGTCCCAGCTGGCTTTTTCCATCTCTTTTTACTGTTTATGGTAGGGTCCAGCCTGCTCTGACCCAACCCCCATGGACCCCCAACAGCTCCTCTTAAATAAATGACCACACTTCAACATATTTTACTTCTGACTTTGATCTTTAACACAGTTAAAAAGAGCAATCTATTGACAAGAAAAAAATAACTCAAATCTGGTATTAATTAGCATATGAATCTGTTTTCAAGCTACTTTCCTTCTTGGAAAGGTAATGTTACATAAAAATGAATTAGCTACTCCTTGAACAGTGTTTTTCAACCAGTGTGCCGCGGCACACTAGTGTGCCGTGGGAGATGGTCAAGTGTGCCGTGGGAAATTGTCCTCATTTATTACCTGATTTAACAACATTTTCCATCTCCAAGATTACAGCTCTTTGTTCATCCAAACAGGCCCTGATAAAACACTAACGAATTAGCTATATGAGAGATCATAAAAGACTTTTTGCTTTGTGTTTATATTAAAAACATTTTGATAAGAATGACGGAACCGCGATTTAGCCGTAGCTTCAGCTGCGTTAGGAAAAGTTCCGCCCCTTTAACTGTCTCCACCAATCATTCTTGGATTCTTAATCACATGTCAACAGTCTGACCAATCAGAAGTGGTTTAAGTTTTCACTTCCTTGTTCTGAATTCTGCTGATAAAGTCGCTCAGTTCTAACAAAAATACCAGCTAAAGCTCGTCTTTAGCGGTGTAGCTTTCCACAGAATCCGGTGTCAGAACAAGTGAACAAAACCATGAAGCTCAGAGACGCTTGTCTTTCAGTGTTCGGCGGATTATTGAACTACATCTCCCATGATGCATTGGGTTAAAAGTGACACGGTGAGCGTGTCGGCGCACAACGAGTCTCTCCTCTTAACGTCTTGAAACAACAGCGAACACAAATCAAAAAGTTTTTGAATCTTTTAACTTAGCTTTTATTACATTTGTTAGAAAAAACAGCTGCAACTTCCAGCTTTTTCTGCCACAATTATCACAAAAATGCACGTGAGATCATGGAGGGACTGTGGATCAATACAGACTGGTTTAATCCTTTTTTTTTTATTTTTTGGATGCTGGTGTGCCGCGGGATTTTTGTCAAGGTTAAAGTGTGCCGTGGCTCAAAAAAGGTTGAAAAACACTGCCTTAGAGTCACTCAGCAACCCCTAAGCTACTGCAGGGAAAAAATCCTGGAGTCACCCCTGCACTGTAGTCATCGAATGGAGAAGCAAAATAGAGTTGTCTCTGAATGTCCAGTAGACATCTATGATTGATATATGTGAGTTATCTAACAGACATCTTGTCCCTGGTAGGTCGGAACATGTCCAGATTCTTCAGCAGAGCTCCTCCCTGTGCAAGTTTCTACATGCAGGAGCAGTAATCTACAGTCATCACGTCACCAACAGCAGCTTGATGAAAAAGATTTTCTCACATACTTCAGTTACAGATAGAGATCAGCAAACAAACCAAAGCTCTGCTTTTGCAGGTTTCTACATGCAGAAGCAGCAGCAGAGGTCAACAAGTCACCAACAGCAGCTTGATGAAAGTTTTTAAACTCTGGAGTCTAACCTTGTCAAACAAACTCCTGGAATGGTGTTTTCCTCAAAAAGGTTCAGGGTTACAGTAAAAAAAGATTTTCTGAGAAAGAAGAGGAAGATTTTCAGATCACATAAATAAAAAGACAAATATTTCAGCTCAGTAGGAACTTTACTGATATGGTTTGTTAATGTTGATATAAAGTGTTTGGTTTGTTTTACAAAGACAAACTTTAACAATTTTTACATTTTGTTTTACAGATTTTGGGTCTGAATGTTTGTCACCATGGAAACAGTTTTTGTTTCAGCAGGAATCAGATTCATCTGGAGAAATGTTTTCTGATAAAATGCTGAGTTTTCATTCAAATGATGAACATGTCTGCTTAAGCTTCCAGTCTGCAGCTGATTCTGCAGAAAAGGGTGATGCATCAGATCCAGACCATAATAATCACCGCACAGCCTTTGAGCAGCACATAGAGGAAACAGCCGTCATCATTCTTTAGCGCACTGACTGCATCACATCAAGAACTGCAACAGTTTAAATCAGAAAACTTTATTGACTGAAACACAACAACAGTTCAAACTTCCCATGATCCCTACAGCTTTTTTCTCCTCTGCTTTAGTTACAGACATAGATCAGCAAATCTCAGAGGTTCAGAGAATAAGCTAGACCAATTTTAGCTTTTTTGCTTTTAGGAAGTGATTCTTTTTATTTTGACACAACACCTTCGTCACAAGAAGACAATATAAAACCACAGACTCACCAGGATGGAAGAAGAAATCAGGAGTAACTTTCGTATCTCTTTCTCCTCGGTCAAACTCAGCTTTCTCTTTGCTGGTTCTTCAAAACTTGGGAAGAGCTCCTCCTCCTCCTCCTCCTCCCACCAGATACAAGAAATCCCCTAAATTCTTCAGTTTGCCTTCAACAAGCAGCTGTGATAAAAAGAAGACTGTTTATCCACTTGTCCCCCATCTCTAACATCCCACTCTCTCTCTCTCTCTCTCTCTCTCTCTCTCTCTCTCTCTCTCTCTGTACTGCATGCTGGGAGATTGGTGGTGGCGGCTGCATGGACGGTGTGGGTGAGTGAGTTTGAGAGTTTGACAGAAAGTTTGTGTGGTTCAGTGCTCATTTTTTCGGTTTCTATTTGGAGTGATTTACTGACTTTAAGTGTCTTTCACTGGTGAGTTTGGGCGTTCAGCGGTTCACCCGCCTCGCCGGGATGGCGTCTCAGACGCCGTCCTTGTCCCTGAGGCATGGGGTCCGCGTCCAGCCCGACCCGCAGGTGTCTGTGGAAACAATTCTCCTTGCTGTGGGGGACTTAGTTGGTCACGCTAACATCACTTATGCTTCCCGAATGAACAAAGGAGTGATTGTTTTTCTGACGGAGGAGCGTTTGGTGTCCGATTTGATCGCGTGTGGCGTCACTGTGGGCGGGGAGTTCCTGCAGGTGTCCCCGCTCGCGGTCCCGTCGACGCGGGTCATTGTTTCAGGTGTTCCCCCGTTCATTCCCAACGAAGCTCTAGAGAAAGAGCTGCAGCGTTATGGGAAGTTTGCCAGTGGTTTCCGACCTGTGGGTTTAGGATGCAGGAGTGAGAAGCTGAAGCATGTTCAGTCCTTCCGCAGACAGGTGTTCATGTTTCTGAGCTCTTCTGCTCAGACTCTAGACGTGTCCTTCCGCGTGAAACACGGGGATGGCAATTATTTGGTCTACGCCAGCACGGGGAATCTGAAGTGCTTTGAGTGTGGAAACGCTGGGCATAAGCGCGCCGCCTGCCCTCACAGGGCGGCTGAAGGGCAGCCTGATGAGGCCGCTCCGGCCGCTCTTGTGGAGCAGGGGCTTGCCGCTGCGGACTCGGTGGGTGTGGGGGGCCCTGCCCTTTTAAATGATACAGATCCTGGTGAAGGTTGCAGCACTGAAGCTGCTCAGAGCAGCACTAGTGAGGTTAATGTTAGAGGCATTAATGTTGCTCCTGCCTCACAGCTTGAGGAGGAGTCTGAAGGTGGTGAGGGTGTTGGGATGGAGAATGTTGGTGGTGTTTTTGACCGCTCTAATTGTGATAAAATGGGCACAGAGGTGACTGGTGAAGGGGTTAGGTGTGAAGATGGGCAGTCTGCTGTTACTGGTGATTGTTCTGCTGTGATTCCTCCTCCTGTCACCACAGACATGGAGCTGGATTCAGACTCTGACTGTGTCTCTCTGGCAGAGTCCCAGATATCGTCCGATGACCTTTATTCACTTGAGGAAATTAATCACTTCCTAGATGATTCGTTTGGTAGATCAGTTAAGGTAGCTGATTATTTTCCAGATTTGGAGAAATTCATTCTCACGTCACTGACCTTGCAGAAATTGGTTGACTTTAATACACTTGATGAGAAGAAACGGTTTCGATTGAAGAAACATGTCACTACCATTCGCAAACAGTTGAAGGCTTTGAAGGGTAAAAGCTCCAGAAGGTTGAAAATGAGGAAAAAGGTTGAAACACTGACGTAGTATGACTGTGTGTGTGTGGATGATCCTTTTACTGTTATTTCCTTCCTTTTTCCTTCTTCACTCTATGTTTACATTTAAGGCAGGCTCTTTAAACATTAATGGTGGGAGGGATCCGGAAAAGAGGGCGATTATTAAAGATATTTTTGAGGATAAGTCTTTGGATGTTTTGTTTTTACAGGAGACACATAGTGATGTGACATCTGAGGCAGAATGGGCTTTGTGGTGGAGGGGTCAGTCTGTTTTTTCACATGGTACAGTTTTCTCTGCTGGGGTGACGATTCTTTTTTCGCCTAGGCTGAGTTTTAATATTTTATCCGTTAGTGAGGTGGCCGCAGGCAGGTTCCTTGCTGTGAGGGTTGAACTGAACGGGTTTAACTTTTGTTTGATTAATTTTTATGCACCTGCAAAAGGTGCCCACAGAATCCCTTTTTTCCTCACTTTATAGGATTTTTTGAAAAACTGTGATCCAGGGGATGTTATAGTGATGGGCGGTGACTGGAACTGCACGTTGGATTTTACTTTGGATAGAACAGGTGCAGAACCTCATTTCCAGTCATCCTCGGTTTTATCAAAGATTGTTTCTGACTTTTCTTTGGTTGATGTGTGGCGGCTTAATAATCCCCAAACCAGACAATACACGTGGGCCAGGACTGTGGGTGGAAAGTTGATGAGCCTCGCTAGACTGGACAGATTTTATATCACAGACAGTTTTAGAAACAGGGTTTATGGATGTTCCATTCATCCAATTGCATTTAGTGATCATCATTTGATAACCGTAGAATTACACCTTGGATCTTCTTCAAAAGGAAGTTCATACTGGCATTTCAATGTGAAGCTTCTACTGGATAGAGTTTTTTGTGAGAAATTTGAGTTTTTTTGGGAGCTTTGGAGATGTAGAAGATCTGATTTTGTTTCTGTTAGCCAGTGGTGGGAGGTGGGTAAAGCACAAATACGGGTTTTCTGTCAGCAGTATACAAGTCATTCTACAGTTACGACTAAGAGAGCAATATCTGCTTTGGAAAAAGAAATCTCTAGGCTAGAAAACACTTGTTCAACTCATAGTGCTTCACAAGGTCAGTTGCTTAAGAGCAGACGGGGTGAACTTAGTTCCTTTCTCCGTGAAAGGGCTAAGGGAGCTTTAGTTCGAGCTCGGTTTACCACCATCAGAGACATGGATGCTCCTACGTCGTTCTTTTTCAACCTGGAGAAATCTGTTTCTAAGAAGAAACAGATGGTCTGTCTGCGCCTTCATGATGGGACTGTTACTACGAGTCCGGCTGCCATGAGAACTATTGCGGTGGATTTTTATAGCGGCTTATTCGGAAAAGAGGACTGCGACAGTGACTGTGTGGATCAACTATTGGAGGGACTCCCACGGCTGAGTGACGCAGACAGGGATCTTTTGGATTCTACAATCTCCATGGAGGAATTGACTGCTGCTGTGGGTCAGATGGCGCTCGGGAGGTCTCCTGGTTTGGATGGGCTGCCGGCGGATTTTTATAAACACTTCTGGAAGTGCCTGGGCCCGGATCTACTAGAGGTGTTCAAGGATTGCTCAAAGACTGGATTGTTACCTTTCTCCTGCCGTCATGCTGTTCTCTCTCTTCTTCCTAAAAAAGGGGACTTAACTCTACTGGAAAACTGGAGACCGCTTGCTTTGCTCTGTACAGATTATAAGTTGCTTTCTAAGGTCCTGTCTAATCGACTTAAGAATGTTTTGGGTGTGATCATTCACAGAGATCAGTCTTATTGTGTGCCTGACCGATCTATTATGGACAATCTTTTTCTTGTACGTGATTTATTTGATGTTTGCAAACACTGTGACACCTCAGTTGGACTGTTATCCTTGGATCAGGAGAAGGCTTTCGATAGGGTTGATCATTTTTATTTATTTTCTGCTTTGAGAGCTTTTGGTTTTGGAGAGTTTTTTATTTCTTTGTTGACTCTTCTGTATAAAGATGCTTTTTGTTTGGTCAAGATTGGTGGCGGACTGAGCAGACCTGTTATGGTTCAGAGAGGGATTAGACAGGGATGTCCCCTTTCCGGACAACTTTATGCTATTGCTATTGAACCTTTTCTCCATAGGCTACGTACTCGGCTTATAGGATTGATGTTACCAGAAATGTCCCACAAACCATCTCTTGTGGTGTCTGCATATGCAGATGACGTAACGGTTTTTGTTCGACATCAGGCTGATATTGATTCTCTGTGTATTGTTCTGGATCTTTTCCAAAGGGCTTCTTCGGCTAAGGTGAACTGGGGTAAGAGCACCGCTCTATTGTTGGGACGTTGGTCGGGCTCCACATTGCCTCTTTTGCCTGGGAATCTTAATTGGGGAACGGAGGGGATGAAGTTTTTAGGAGTTTATTTGGGCAGTGACGTTTTTCAGAAAAAGAATTGGGAGGGTGTCATGGAGAGAGTGTGTGCCAGACTGTCTAAATGGAAATACCTGCTGCTTCAGCTTTCCTTCAGGGGTAGAGTTCTTGTTGTCAATAACTTGGTTGCCTCGACACTTTGGCATAGTATGATGGTGTTACCTCCTCCTGCAAGCCTCATCACTGCACTTCAAAAGATCGTGGTGGATTTCTTTTGGTCTGGTCATCATTGGCTAAGAGCTGCCGTTCTCTACCTGCCGGTTGAGGAGGGCGGTCAAGGACTGATTGATATTTTAGCCCGTGTAGCCGCCTTTAGACTGCGGACTGCGCAGCGTCTGCTCCACGGTTTTGGACTGCCGTGGTTGGATACTGCATGTGTGCTGCTGAGGAAAGCTGGGGGTTATGGATTTGACAAACATTTGTTTCTGCCCCAGCTTCATACCTTGGACCTGACTGGACTTTCACCTTTCTACTGCTCTGTCCTACAAGCCTGGCGACTGTTGCTCTGCAAAAGGGAAATGGTTTCAACACCTGGAATATGGCTGTTCGAAGAACCCATTTTTGGAAACGACCTCTTTAACTCACAGATTCTGGTTTCTGCTACCATGAGGTCGAAGTTGAGAGATGCAGGCTGTGTGAAGCTTGGGCATCTCCTACAGACTCCTGTTCCTGAGCTTTCTGCTTTTGCTGGAATACGATCTCTCAGATCACTGGAAAATCTCGTGAAGGAGATTTGTCTCTCCTTGCCTGTGTCCTATCAAGCCTACGTGATGGATCCTACTGCATCTAGCCAGTGGGTGGATGGTGTGGATTTCATCTTTCCTCCTCTGAAGGTTTCTCCGGCCTGCGAGGGATGGCAGGAGGACGGAACTAAACTCCTGTCCTGGACTACTCCTCAAATAGGAACCTTTGAAACGATTGGGAAGAAGTCTTTATATTTTTTATGTGTTAAAGTTTTGAACTTGCGCTCCTTAATGGACGTCAGAGTGTCGAGGTGGGCTGAGTTGTTTGGCACGGGGTCTACCCCGAGGGGCTGTTGGAGATCCCTGTACAAAGCTCCTGTTGAGAAACGGGTAGGTGACCTCCAGTGGAGGGTCGTACATGGGATCATAGCCACAAACAGATATCTGGTGCACCTTAATCCTGGCGCGGGGGATGGGTGTCCGTTCTGTTCTGTTGCAGAAACTGTGGAACATCTTTTTTTGCAGTGTCAACGTCTGACTGGACTTTTTTCTCTTCTTCGTTCTTTTTTTGAGGGGCTGGGAGAACAGTTTTCATCTGTGTGTTTCATTTA
Organism: Oryzias sinensis; assembly: GCA_037389245.1. NCBI lineage: Eukaryota > Metazoa > Chordata > Actinopteri > Beloniformes > Adrianichthyidae > Oryzias > Oryzias sinensis. The sequence continues at coordinate 22,040 of JAUDJI010000084.1, read as the reverse complement.
TGGGCCAAAATATTTGGCCAGAAAGCGAAGAGTCCATGTTTTGTTAAATTTTCTTTCCGGTGAAGCCAAGTTGGCGGTATGGTTGACGAGGAAGAATCGAATACGGGGAGTTGGGTCTGACGATGTCCTGTTTCTTTTTAAAAGACTTTTGGTGGCAAGGTTGAACGTCGAGTTTGGTTTTTATAGGCTCACACATGCACTTGATGTTTTTGAAAATATTTGGGCTGTACAAAATGTTTTGTGTTCTGTCAAGGATGACTCTTTAGTGGTAAATTTTTGAGTTTGTTTCTTTGTTTTTGTGTTTTCTTTAATTTTTTGATGTGAATATTTTATTTGTGTAATGATGATTGGTCATTAAAGGTGTTTTGAAACTCAACTCTCTCTCTCTCTCTCTCTCTCTCTCTCTTCTTTTCCTTTTCAGTCCAGTCTAACAAGGAATGCATATAAATCTTATTATAAATATAAAATACAAAAGGGGTTTATACAAATACACTCTGTTTGTCTGAAGATCCATAAACCCCTTTTGTAACAGTAAAATCTGTCTAACAGAAGACACCTTCAGCTCTGATCTGCCGGTTCAGCTGTTGGACAGGACAAGTTTGAATAAAGAATGTTTTAGCTCTGAGGGTCTCTAAACGTAAACTGAAACTGGAATCCCTCATGGACAATCCTCTTCATCATCATAATCTTCTGCATGAAACCGTGGGGTCACTGAGCAGCTCCTATAGTCAGAGACTGAAAAACCCCTCCCTGCTCAAAGAAACGCTTTTAACAGATCTTTCCTCCTATGGCTACGTTCACACTGCAGGCTGAAACGACCCAATTCTGATTTTTATGCCCCTATGCGACCTGTATCTGATCATGACAGTCTGAATGACACAGATCAGATCTCTGTGGTCCTGAATCCGATACGTATCCAATCTTTTGAAATGCAACCTCCGTCTGAACGGCCAGGCCGCATGAATCCGACCGTACGTCATCGATACGCCACAAACTTCATCATTCTGCGTTGAAGTAGGCGGGAACGAGAACATAAACATCAACCATGGCGGACAATGCTGCTGAGACCAGTCAGTGGAAGAGAAGCAGATTGGATTCATATTTGGGGTGACAGCTCTATTCAGGCCAAACTCCAGGGCTCCAATCGCAACCGGGCGTTTTTTGAAAATATTCCAGCGAAATGGCCGAGCGTGGTGTTGAAGCTTTCCCGCGTTGACTTTATTCCTTTCCGACCGTGGTCAGATGAGGCGCAGGGGAGACCTTCTCCAGGGCCGAAAGCGGATCCTCCTTCAGGGTTTACTTCCCCGTTCTGACCCTCAGATTCTCCAGAGCAGGTTAATAAAGAGTCAATAGCAGTTCTGCTGGGGTAAGCCTTCATTTATTATCATTCTCCTTCCTCCCTAACACACAACATGAATGTGTGCCCCCAACACGCTTGTCCTTCTTACTCCCTACTGCACTGCACATGGTCTCTCCTCTCTCTTACACACACACACGCGGCCCCAACACAAACACATCCCCATTCCACAATATTGGATACAGACTGCGTTGCCCTGCGATGGACTGTAAAATGAGAAGATTGTAATTGTGCTGCTCCTTTGTGAAAATAAATGTAAAACAGTAAACCCTTGTTTTTCGTGGGGGTTACGTTCCAAAAAGAACCCGTGATAGGCAAAATCTGTGTAGAAGAAAGCTTTTTTTTTTTTTTACATTTGTTATACAATTAAATACTCTATTATACATTGAAAAGAAAGAACAAACCATTTGACAGGCTCAAGCATTTGTTTCACAAATAAAAGTACTTTAGAAACGTTTTTTTTTTCAACAGATAACTTCTGTACTGTAATGTCAAATAAAAACTTGAATCATCAATGTGGACAGAAGACTTCAAATTGCGGAGATTAGCCCCACCCACGCGACCCGAGTAATTGGATTAAACGGGAGAAAATGTAAAATGATTATAAAAAAATACAAAATAAAGTGGGACAAATAGTGACTCAGGTGTATTTCACTGCTCTTATATGTATTCTGACCCCGCTCTGCAGTGTTTTCTTTTGAAGCTCGCGGTGCAGCTGTGTTTGTTCGGGAGAAGAACATAGTGATAGGCAGTTGTTGTCGCTCTTTTTTCTTCTTTGCAAAAAGATCCTTATACACCGACATGCCACAATCAAGAGAATTTGCACGAACGTAATGTAAATTTGGCGAGCTGTTTTATGTACGTGCACATATTAAACTGCAACGTTATTGACGCAAAGATAGAGATGAAGCGGAGTGACTTTTAGCCAATCAGAATGCAGAACACAATGCACGATGCAAATCCGTGAAGTAGCAAAACCGTGAAAAGTAAACCGCGTTATAGCAAGGGATCACTGTACTGCAAAAAGAGCTCTGCTGTTGACATCCATTGTTAACGTTAGCTACTTCTGCAAACAACATTGACGTTGTTCACCGTAGTTCACTCTTCTGCGCATGCGGGTCACTTCTGGGTCACTGTCACACTGGAGATCACAAAAGTTCACATTTAATTGGAACTGTGAACGGCCTTGCAAAAAAATCCAATTTTTTCAAAAAATCTGAATTGAGCATTGACCTAGCAACTAGAGCCCTGCGCGGGACTATTTTCTTCATCACGCTCCCGCCCGCGCCCGATGAATTTTTGACCAATCCCGCCCGCTCCCGCAACGTATGCGTTACACTCCCGCAAGCTCCAGCAATATGTATGTCCACTCCCGCCCGCACCCGCAAAACTCAGAGAATTTAGTCCCGCACAGTAATAGAGATGCATTGATTTTGTATCGTCTCCCGTCCCGCAGGAAAAAAACACGTATTTGTATTGATATTATTAAAGAGATTCATGTCCCTCCTCCAGCCTCATCTTTTCATGCATTCCTCTTGTGTAATGTGCAACTTAAATATTAAATATATTTTCACAAATGCTGTTCAGTTAAAAGTGTGCGTGTGTGCGCGCGCACTTGATGCGCGCAGACAGACGGCCTGAAGCGCGCTCTTAGTAAGAGGCGGGGCGGGGCGCCCCCCCAACAACAGGTTAGATGACAGTGGCCATTAGGCGTCTCTACCTGGTGCCTTCACGGAGCTTCAGTACATAAGAATCCAACAGCCGCTCAGCCTAACGTAGTCCGCTAATATATATTCATGATATATTCATGGCAGGACTGATCCCGCGGGGGGGTTTTTTTGCTGCCCGCTCCCGCCCGCAGCACAATTCAAACCGCCCAATCCCGCGAGATTTGGGTTGGGTCCCGCGGGACCCGGCGAGTTCTATTGGTAAGTCAGCGTCCTGGAAACATGCTTTGTTGGTTCTGAAGTGGCATGAATGCAGACTTAGATTGGTTTGTTTCCTTGGATTCTTCAGATTGATTCAAGCTGTAAATGTTGTCAGCATAAAGCAAGTTTGGACTAAACTAAAGCAGAAAGTGGCTTTGAAGATGGTCAGGAGAAATGAGGGCTTTTTTCAGGAATTCTGGGAAGAGGAGGACTTCTCCAAACAAGCAGAATCTAGGAGGAGGTTTTTTTAGCATTGAGATCAGGATTTAGCATGAGCTTCAATCCCATTTTTGTTCAACCCAAATGTTTACCGTCATATTCAGGAGTTCAACTCTGAAAGCCACCATGACATCATAGACATTAAAGACCCTGTTACCTAGCAACCAAACACAACAAACTGTAGACTATTCAAACTGGACATTTTGGGGCAACAATTCTTTTCTGACTCAAGTTTTTATGAAAAATCCAAATCCCAGACTCTCAGCCCAACAGCAGAGAGAGAGAGAGAGAGAGAGAGTGAGAGTTTTTCCAAAGATCCGAAAGACAAAATTGATCCAAACTGGATTGATTTTGGTTCTTTGAGTTTTCCTACATTTGATAGAAACCAAAGTGGGAGGAGTCATCTTTGTGAAGTCCATCAGACTCATAGAAAGAACTTCAGACTTCTGTCAGCTGGAACTGTGGCTTCTTCCAGACCATGTGACCTCATGGACAAAGTTCCAACATGGTTTCAATGAAATGTGGAGGTTTTCCAGGAAACGTTGCTGCAGTTCCTCGGTCTCATCAAATGAGAGATTTCTCTGCACTAAAGAAGAAAATCTTCCAGAACAGCTTCAAGCTGCAGAAAAACTGTTTCCATCATTCTGAGGACATTTCTTTAGGCTTCATGTGAAGAAAACAAACTGCAAAGAAACCAAACTTTCTCAAGTTTGGTTGAAAAATCCAAATGGAACCAGATTGTGTAAAGGAAATGAGGATATATTGGTGAGTCAGTCCTGGGGGGTATTCCAGAAAGCAGGTTATGCTAGCTCTCACGGTAAGTTTGAGGCTAAGGAAGTTGATAACCTCAGCTTTCGGTTCCAGAAATGAAGGTATGTTTCAGGGTAGGTCAAGTTTCCGTAGCAACTCATGTTCTGAACATAAGCTGGGGCCTGTTTCAGAAAGGAGGTTCAACCAACTCTGAGGTTAAACTTGAACTCTGAGTTGGTCAATCGAGAGATTAACAACTCTGAGTTTTCTGTTTCAGAGAAGCTGATCCGAGTTAGGTCAATCAACTCTGAGTGGACTGATTCGGAGGTGAGCGTGCGCACCGCGTCTATAAGAAGCCATTATCAATGGAGCGCAGATATTACGAGTCACCATGGCAACCTTGAAAAAAAGAGGTCTGCGTATTTTTCGCCAGCTGAACTTGACGTGCTGCTGCAGAGTTACAGTGAATATGAGCACATATTCCAGAAGAAAAGCAACACCGCTGCATCTGCAAAACAGAGACAGTTAGCGTGGGAAAACATAGCTGCTCAAGTTAATGCCTAAGTTTGCATTTAAATCATTGTTATAAAATATTGGCTGTAATAACTTTTTAAATAGCGTAAGGAGTGACATAAAAAATGGCGATATTAAAGTGTACTTTTGAAGTGTTATTCCGGGTGTAATTGCATGAAATGCTGCATAGTGTACAGAACCAATCTGGGGGGGAAAATGCCTTTAACGTTGATAATGTTTAGAGGACTTTTTTGTTAACCTTCCCCTCTTGCAAACGTTGGTCAGTGTAATATTAATACATGCAATTGTGTTTTTAAAAGTGAACTTTTGTCTACTGTTGAACCTTTCGCTGCGCAAAGACTTCTCCTTTCTTTTCTCTCGTCTTTCCGACCGTGGTCAGAAGCGCAGGGGAGATTTCCTTCAGGGCCGAAGGGAATTCTCCTTCGGGGTTCGCTTCCCGTTCGAAACCCTCAACCTCCAGAGCGGATGAAGAATGACTCCAAAACAGTTATTCTGGGAATGACACCTTCTCTTTATTTAACTAAGTGCTCCGTCCTCCGAACACACAATATATACCACGCACACACCTCCGCTCCGTGCTCACCCCCCCCCCACCCCCCACCTGCACCTGCACTCGCCCCTCCCTTGTCTCTCGTGGATCGCGCCCCGCTCAGCACACACACACTGCAACACTACCCTTGTATTGATCAAGTGGTATTGGTTTATACGGGATAAAGAAAGTAAGCAGTACTAGCAAATTGTGTTTCCAAAAAGTAATTGTTACATTAATCTAATTCAATGTCCCTGATTTCATTTTCATGTAGATGCAATCCTGCAGGAATTAAAAGAACATGGCAGCAGCTAAAAATGAAGTATAAAAACATAATTCAATCAGGTCAAATTTGAGAATGTCATGGATGTAGGCTTTGTTGACAATATTTGACATATGAAACATCTACATAGCAATACATATCTAATGTTGTTTTCATTGTATATATGTAATTGACTGCAACGAAAAACGGTAACGCTCAAACAAAAACGTATGGGGAAATGACAAAAAATTGAGTCTTCTGAAAATCCTCGTACGAGGTAAATATAATTCTCTACGAATTAATGCAGCCTCCTCGTCTATTGGGTCCTTCAAAAAAGGACAAGCCATTCTTGTCACTTAGACCGTCTCTGTGTGACGGAAATGTGGGCAATGAAGGTTAAAGCAAAACATACCGCTTCGTCTTTAAAAAGGGGAGGGGACCGGCAGAAACCTTGAGTTTAGAGAATAAAACCTGCTCCCGACCAGGTGAGGTTCACAGCATAAGTAACCATGGATACTGACTCCGAGTATAAGTTACCTCTCTTTCAGAAACGGGTTTGACTTACTCTGCTTTCTCTGGTTTAACAAACCTCCCATTCTGAAATGGAAAACCCAGGGTTTCCCTGATTTCAGGGTTAATGCACTCAGAGTTAACACTTAACCTCCTTTCTGAAACAGGCCCCAGGAGCAGGAGTTCCTGTCTGCAGACACAAGAGGACAAACAACATCCAGAACTCACTAAGACTCTACTTTCAGGGATCATTTCTTTAGTCTGGAACTAGAGGATTGTGTTTCTACAGAGGTTGGTCTGGCTGTCCATGATGATGAATGAAGATGTTTCCTTCAGAGCAGGAAGCTGGTGAGAAGATGAGAATCTTCTTCACTGATGAAGACTGTTCAGTGTTTCTGGATGTGACACTGAAGGAGGAAACATTGTCTGAGTGGACTGTTGGTTTGTTGGAACCTGAAATGGATTTTTGTAATGAATCATGAAGTAAAAACAGGTGTGAATGAATCAGATCAGGTTATCTCTGTCCTGAGGTTATTATTAAACTCTGACAGTCCACTTGAATCTGAATGTGAGATTTGACGTCCATGACATTTTTGGATAAAAACATCAAACCTTCATTGCTGCCTCCAGAAAAACCAGCAAACAGACTGAGAGGAAGACACATTCCTCATCTAATGTCATCAGTTCAGATTCATCAACAGAAGCTGACAGTTTCACAGAGAGGACTCAGACCCTGCTGACCTGGGACTGACCGTGGAAAAACCACAGAAAAGGATCCTTAGTGTCAGTGGGGGGGGGGGGGGTCACGACTCCCCATGGAAAACAACAGAGCAGATGAGAGAAAACATCCTCCAGAAAGCAGCTCCACACTCAGACTGAGTTTATAGAGGCTGACAGGACTGAGGTTCTGCCACAACAGTTGATAAAGGGGATATCCCATGATGCACTGGGATCCTTTTCAGTCTTTGTGTAGATTCATGAGCCTCTTTTATTTCATGTTTGTGTTTTTTTCTCTCTTCATTAATCTGTAATTTCTCAGCTTCAGGAAGCGACACAGAAATCTGACTCGTTTTTCTGCAGCTGGAGATCCTAAATGTGTCTGGATGGAGGTCAAACATCTTTGATGATTAAATCAAGGATTATTTTTTAATTTCTTAGATGAATTTCTCTGTGGATGTTCTGTACTCCAGCACTTCTCTTTGTCCTTCTTGCTTCACCTCAGAACTGCTGCTCCATATCCTCAGACGATGAAGAAAACTGAATTTTACATTAAGACAAACTATTATGATCTAAACCAATCAAAGCTGCTGACAGAAATGTTTCCATCCTGCAGGTTTACCTCAGGTTCCTCCCCTTTCTCTCACATTGTGGTAAGTGTTGAGTCACTTGAAAAACTTTCATCATCTATGTATATTTGTGCAAACATGAGCTCTAAAAAGAAAACTGGAGGGATTTTAAGGCAACAGAGAGGACAGGTTTAATGAACTTCTGCTCCCACAGTCGATGCACCAGAGACAGAAACTGAAGCCTTCATCACATCACAGGCAGAGAAAGGAGGCAAAAACTTTCAGCTCCACTTTTATCTTCTGCTTCATTTTGTTTTCAAGACTCCAAATAAAAGTTTTCTTTTGTGTTTTGACAGGGCACAATACTACATTTGAAATTATATCACATATCTGTAAAATTCCTGCTCAGCCAAATGGTTGAGCACATGTAGAAAACATATATGTTTAAAAACCTTGTTTTTATGTAATAATAAGAAACAATAAGAAATAAGAAACATGAAATAAATGTTTTTATTGATATTTTATCTTCGATGGGTTGTTTAAAAAATCGTTCTTATGTCAAAAAAACATAAAGAAAATCCTGTCCTGATAAACAGAAACAGTTTATAAAGCCTGTAGATTAAAAACTAAAATCTGCAGAACACAGTCTCTCTGCTCTGCTCCATTCTGATCATCCTGCAGACAAATAGATCCATGAAAGTCTTTGATTTTTCTGGTCTGAGCTGGAATCTGGATCTAAACTGGACGGATGGATAGACCTGACATTGCTGGTGATTTTGTTGTACTGCTAATGTTAGCTAGGGGGGCTATAAGACAGAGGGGGAGTCTGTATACAGATGGATGATGGGAAGGAGACGGCCTGAATCTGTACCACCATCCTGCCTCAGCCGTGAATTACTGTACTAATGAACTTCTGTTGCTCTGGAGAAACTATGTCCTAGAAAACAACACAGTTTTTTTACATTTTTATTTTGTCTAAAAACGGCATCATCATCATCATCATCATCAAAAGACCAATGGGAACAGTTTGGAAGAAGATCAGAAGATGATCGGAGTGGGATTTCAACAACCCTTCATCCACAGATAAGGGATGGAGGCACATTTGTTTGATCTAATTAAGCCCGTTTGGACTCTGGCGCTCCACGCGCTGGATGAATAGTGGCGTTTGGAGGAAGTGCGGCTGCGCAGTCCGTCACTGAACACCGTCACTGCCTGGACCTCTTTCTGGGTCCTAGTGCCCTAAAGGTTACAGCTCCTGGTTCCACAAGAAAAAAGTCCATTCTAGAGGCCACTCTGACGTCATCATCATCAAAGACAGCGTTACCTAGCAACCATACCAAGACCATAGCAGCTATAGAGGGAAAAACAACAAACTCTGAAAGCCACCATGACATCATAGACATTAAAGACCCTGTTACCTAGCAACCAAACACAACAAACTGTAGACTATTCAAACTGGACATTTTGGGGCAACAATTCTTTTCTAACTCAAGTTTTTATGAAAAATCCAAATGATGGAAACAGATTGTGTAAAGGAAATGAGGATCTATTGGTGAGTCACAGTCCTGGAAACATGAGTTGTGCTCTGATGAAGACGCCTGATCCAAATGTGGATTTTTGAAATGTTCTTCATGAGATTCAAACTGATTGAAGCTTTGAATTAAAGGTGTCAACACATTTCTGCATTGGATTCATTCTGTTTCAGTGTCTAAGGTTGGTTTTGTGGCAGAAACCAAGTTTTTGTTGAACTGTAGCGTTTGAAAAAGCAGAAAGTGGCTTTGAAGATGGTCAGGAGAACTTCTTTGAAGAGGAGGACTTCTCCAAACAACCACAACCTTAGAGGAAGTTTTCTGAGCATTCATAGAATGCTTCACCTCCTCCTCTCTGTCCTGGATTCTCTGCTGGATTTGTTGCTGACTCTCCTCCAGCTCTCTCTGCTTCTCAGTCCTTTCTGCTGCAGCTGAGACTGTTTGATGTCCCTCATGTTCTTCCTCAGAGCAGAGAGAACAGATGCTCTTCTGATCAGAACATCTTCATCACCTCATCATGACGGAGCAGATGTTCTCCTGCAGGTTCTTGGAGGGTTCCAGTCTGTGTTTCTTCAATGCAGCTGCTTTCAAATGAGGCTGAAGGTCTTCCTCACAGGAAGAGGTCGGACAGCTCAAGCAGGACTTGATGGCTTTCAGTTTTCTTCCAGTGCAGACGTCACAGACCACATCTTCAGGTCCAGCAGAGCAGAGACCAGCAGCAGCAGCTTGGAGTCCGCTCTTCTTCAGCTGCTCCACTAAAGCTGCTGACATGACATTTTTCCCCAGAACAGGCCTCGGTGTGAAGGTCTTCCTGCACTGAGGACAGCTGTGGACGTTCTCCTCTGCATCCCACAGTCCTTGAAGACACTTCCTGCAGTAGCTGTGTCCACAGGGAACAGTCAGCGGATCCTTCAGCAGATCCAGACAGATGGAACAGCAGAAGCTCCATTCATCCAGATCCTTCTGCTCATTTGGCTGCAGAGTTCCAGTTGAAGAAGCTGCAGTTCTTTCTGCACTGAAGGTTTCCTCACAGCTTGTTTCCCTTCCAGACTCTGAACTTTCAAAGGTTTTGTCATCAGGAGGATTTCAGGATCAGAGTCCAGGACAGTCTGGGATTTCACTGAAGACTTTACTGCAACTCAGAAACATTTATTGGTTTAGCTGTCAGTCAAAGATCATGAAAGAGACAAAGTCCAAAGTTCTTCATGTTATCAACAAATGGTGAGTTTTAGCAGAAACAGTCAGACGTTCTTTAATTAAAGACAGACTCTGGAACTATGAAGAGAAATTTCTGCTACTAAAATAAGAAAGACAGAAAAATCCAATAAATGCTAAAGATCTAGATTTGAACTGAAACTTTATAGAATTTTTATTGGATCCTGAATCAATAAAGTCCTGTTTCTATTCATCTTAACAGCAGCAGGAAGTAGGAAAAAGGATGACAGATTTCAGCCAGAGTTCAGGGTTAAAGTCAGGGAAGTTTAAACCTGCTCTCTGGAATCCCCCCCTGCTCTGCTCACCTCCATCAATTACCGTCCTTTTCCACCTTTATCCAGCTCAGCAGCAGCATTGACGATTGCAACACTGCTTTCTTCTGAAGCATCAACTGGTCCAGATCTCACCTGCTCACATAAGCCCACCCCCTCATACATTCCACCACTTTTCAGCTCCACTGGCTTCCTGTCAAATGCAGGATTGACCTCAACCAGTTCAAGTGCTGTGTGTCAGTGTTATGTCATTCAAATGAAGAAAGAACAAGTCAACAGATGAAGAAGATTTCAGGAAGTTTCCCATTCAACAAGTTCAAGTTTCCAGAGAGCTAGTTTAGCATCCGTGTTCTGGACCAAACCACTGTCCCTCTGAAGGTCCAGACACAGAGAGGCCCAGAGTGACCCCCATTTCTCCTTTTTGGTCTCTCCAGTGGCTGACTCCGCCCCTTAGGACGTCCCCCTGTGTGGATCAGTGGTCAGTGGGTTGGAACCTGCTGCAAATGCAGGCTCTGGTTCTAACTGCTGGATCAGAAGTGGAATGTGAGCTGTAGTGGTGTGTCTGCAGCTGGATGTGGAACACATGAGGGAGGGGTCAAAGGTCAGTTTTTCTTCACTTAAAAGGATTCCAGCCAGAGACTGCTGCACCTCCAGTGCAAAAAGTAACATTACCAGAGGTCCCAAAAGCAGTCAGATTATACAACAACATGGTCTAGGACTGATGAAACAGCTGCTGTGATTTATTGCCTTATTTAACTTGTTATTTATGATGTGTACTTTTACTTCCACTTTGTATTATTACTATTTTATTTCTACTCATTGCTACTTTGTTTTTTGTTTTTTTCTAACCACCATATTTCTTGTTTTGGCTGCTGTGACAACCGAATTTCCCTCCGGAGATCAATAAAGTCTTGAACATTGAAATGTTGACTCAGACCGACTCAGGCTCCATCCATATCCATCAGGAAAATGGCAGCTGAATTGACTTCTTTTGGTTGGAGCTGAAAGTAAGACATTTTTATGGGTAACATCACACTGGCTCAGTCCAGATGACTTATACAGTCAGTGGGTTCTCCTTTGGGTTCTCTTTGTCTGCACCTGTACAGACTTCCTCTAGAGGTCAGAATTGGACAAAAACAACAAGTGAAAGAACATCAACAATATAGAAACACAAATTTCTATGCAGAATAGACAAAAAGTGTGGTTTCAGTGAGTGGACAGCATCTTCACACTGCTATTCCAATGGTTTCAGTTTGGAACAGCTGGACGTTCCTTCATGAAGATGTACAATAAAACCTTCTCTGCTAGAGAAAGTGGTGTTTGGTAAATAGTTGGAGATGTTTCACAGCTGAAACAGGCAAATTTAAGAAAGACAAAATGGTCAACGTGACTGATGAACCAATCAACTAATTGGATGGAACTCTGTGATCTCATCTCAGTCATGGGTTCAGCAGTCAGAACTGGACCTGAGGAGTCCATCTTTAGAACCAACAGAGAACCAACAAACAGCAGAAACCCACACTGTGGGAAAGACTACACACTTCTGACTGATGTTTGTAAAAGACCCATTTTAGTTGTTTTCTTATTATTGTTCAACATTTCCTTTGATTAAAGATGCCCTTAATTTCAAAAGAAGTATATTGAAGATGTAAAAGAAAATGACAAAAAGGTGTTAATGTTTGTAAAGTGTATTTTGTTTTGAAGACTTTTATTGTGAAGGTTCCACTTACTTCCGCTTTTTCTGTGAAGTGTGTCAGTTAAACAGAAACAAAAAAAACGGTTAACAGCTGATGCTACGGCAACAAAGGAAACAGAAAAAAAAGGACGGACAGATAACTGTGTAAAGCAGTAATTTGTTTATGGCATCTAGCTGGAAGGCGAACAGCTCTTACGGTTTGACTATGTCTGTGGAGTAAATAAATGGGTTGGAATACCCCATCATAGTCCATCAGTTACTATCATTGAGTCCATCGTCTGAATCAAGTCCGGCTGGAATGCTACAATGTTCACGACCACTTTATTTTATAAGATTGGAACAGAACACTGAGAACCAAAAAGAACAGAGGAACAGTTTAATGTCTGCAAGAAAACATGAATCACAAGAACACCAGACACAAACACAAGTCTGGTTCTTTATAATTTTATATTTTAAACAATACTGAAATATTTATGAACCATATAGTGCAGAAGAATAAAAAAGAAGGGTTTCAGTTCAATGCATCAAATAATCACTTCTGCCTCCTTATTACTAAATAACTGCATCAATGTGGTCTGGAGCCCATCAGCCTGTATACATTTAAATGAAAGATCAGGATGGTTTAATAGCTGACCTCAGGTCAGTTTCTCTTCTGCATGAGTTCTCTGTTTAAAGGTCAACTACATCACTAAACCTTTTGGCAAATACTTTACACAAAAAAGGGGTGATTTGAGACTAAATACATCGCTAAAACCTTTTTTATATTGTTTACACAAAAAGAATAGATACAGAACTAAAATTGTTTATCACATTCTTTACATGAAAAGGGCAGTCCCCTTTAATGTGTTTTCATGTGTGTCTTGAGAGTGGATGTTTGGTTAAATTTTTTTTTACATACTTTACAAGAAAATGGCTTTTCTCCTGTGTGAGTTCTCATGTGTCTTTTGAGAGTAGATATTTCACTAAAACGTTTATCACATTCTGTACAAGAAAAAGGCTTTTCTCCTGTATGAGTTCTTATGTGGTTTTTGAGATTAAATAATTGACTAAAACGTTTATCACATTCTGTACAAGAAAAAGGCTTCTCTCCCGTATGAGTTCTCATGTGTGTTTTGAGATTTTGTACAAAACTAAAACTTTTATTACATTCTTTACATGAAAAAGGCTTCTCTCCTGTATGAGTTCTCATGTGTTTTTGGAGACTAGATGAATCACTAAAACGTTTATCGCATTCTACACAAGAAAAAGGCTTTTCTCCTGTGTGAGTTCTCATGTGTTTTTTGAGAGTAAACACATGACTAAAACGTTTATCACATTCTATACAAGAAAATGGCTTCTCTCCTGTATGAGTTCTCATGTGTGATTTAAGATGAGATGTTTGACGAAAACTTTTGTCACATTCTTTACAAGAAAAAGGCTTCTCTCCTGTGTGTCTCATGTTTGTTTTGAGCTGAGATAAATAACTAAAACTCATCCTCTGATCTCTGTTCTGTGGGTCTGTCTCCTCATCTGTAGTTGATGCAGATTCTGTCTCCTCATCTGTACTTGATGTTGATTCTGTCTCTTCATCTGTAGTTGATGTTGATTCTGTCTCCTCATCTGTAGTTGATGTTGATTCTGTCTCTTCATCTGTAGTTGATGTTGATTCTGTCTCTTCATCTGTAGTTGATTCTGTCTCTTCATCTGTAGTTGATGTTGATTTTTTGTTTTGGTTTCCTTCTTCATCCTGACTATCAGTTACATTAAAGCTCTGCCGATTCTTTAGATCTGCTTCACTGTTCTCATCTTCCTCATAAGTAGGAATCTCCATCAAGGTATCAGTCTCCCACTTCAGATCAGGCTGATCTTCATTCTGACTGATGCAGAGTTCCTGTGGCTCCTCTTTAATTTGTGAAAGTTGTTGTTCCACTTGTTCGTCTTTAATCTGTGGAGGTTCTCGTTCCTGCAGTTCCTCTTTAATCTGCAACGTTTCTGGTTCTCCATGTTCCTCTTTAATCTGTGAAGCTTCTGGTTCTCCCTGTTCCTCTTTAATCTGTGGAGGTTCTCGTTCCTGCAGTTCCTCTTTAATCTGCAAAGTTTCTGGTTCTCCATGTTCCTCTTTAATCTGTGAAGTTTCTGGTTCTCCATGTTCCTCTATAATCTGTGGAGGTTCTGGTTCTCCATGTTCCATTTTAATGTGTGGAAGTACTGGTTCTTCATGTTCCTCTTTAATTTGTGGAGGTTCTTGTTCCCTGTGTTCCATTCTTAAATTGCTCTGTTGGCTGCACAGATCCTCTTCACTCGCAAAATGCTGAGGGGGGACTGTAGGGAAAAAAGACAAAAAAGGAGAACTTTTATACTTTTAAAGGTATATTGTATGTGTATTGTCAAGAAATAGTTTGTCTTGGTTCTCTTTTACAGATAAGACAGTTAGGGGTGATGTCAGTCTTTCAGTCTTCAGTAGGTTAAACACCTAATTAAAGAAACTCATAAGTTTTCAAAAAAGGTTTCTATACATTTTAATAAACACACACTCCCCACACTGACAAACTCATCTTTTACAGTAATAAGGTGGTGGTCATTGATCTTGTGTTTCCTACTCCGGTGTTTTTCAAGGGGAAGATGGTCAGGTGTGCCGTGTGAAATTGCCCCCATTAACTGATCTAAAAACATTTACCATCTCCAGGATATTAGCTCTTTGTTCATCCAAACAGGCCTTGATGAAACACAGAGTAGTTAGGAATATGAAACATCATAAAATACTTTTTTCTTTGTGTTTATTTGATTCTATTAAATTTTTAAATTTTGATAAGAATGACAGTACCGCAATTTAGTTATAGCTTCAGGCGTTTTCGCAAAAGTGCCGCCCCTTTAACTGTCTCCACCAATAATTCTTGGAGGTTTAATCACATGTCATTACACTAACAGATCAGAAATGGAATAGTCGTCACTTCTTTGTCCTGATTCTGCGAAACAAACTATGAAGCCCAGAGAAGCGAGTCTATCTGTGTTCGGCAGCTGTTTGCACTACATCTCCCATGATGCATTGGGTGAAAGTGACAGCGTCTCAGGGCACAATTAGTCTTTTTCTTAAATGCATTAAAACCACAACGAACACACGTCGTTTCGCCTTGCAAAAGCGTCTGCAAAGAGTGCAGACACTTTTTCCCCTGCTCCTGCCGCTTCCTGCTTTATTTGCTTTTTAAGCATTTAATTAATCATTTTTAATTATTTTACCTCATCCACAAATCCTGGAATATCAGACTGGTCATCCTTTTTTGTGACTTCCACCTATACAAATCAATATTTTTATGTCTGACAAGCCAGCGACATGTCCGGAAGAGGAAGAAAAACAAACTCCCACTGTGAACGCTGTCGGATCTACCAACAAGAAATAAAAGAGCTACAAACACAGATATTTACCTTGGAAACTGAAAATGGACTTCACAAGACCCTTCCAGTAACATCGGGTGGTAAGAAGCCCACTCTTACTACAAATGAGAAGAATAACAGTGACATAGACCTGAGTGATGTTGTGTCTTTTCCGAAACTTTGTGCGGAAGAACTCTGTGTTAAGCCAAAGCGTAAAGATGACAAAACATCCGAAATAAAGCTCACAAACAGATTTTTACCCCTAACACAATGTGAAGTTAAAGAACAAAGTGAAATTGGACCACAGAACAGGAGTCATAATGTTGGCAACAAAGCACAGGCAGAAAGAAAATCTGTGCCAAACGTCAAGGTCAGAGATACGCTGCTGCTTGGAGATGGCGCTATCAGTGGAGTCAGCCACAGAAGAATGCAAACTTTATGTTGCCCAAGTTCTACTGTTCCAGTGATTACAGGACTCTTATCTAAAGTCTTGTACCAAGGAGTTAAACGAATAATCATCCATGTAGGTGCTGTCGATATCAAAAAAAGAACAATCTGAACGTCTGAAAAAAGACTTCATCAGGTTATTTGAAGAGATCGACAAAGTAGAGGTTGAAGCATTCATCAGTGGACCTCTTCCTAACATCGATGGGGTGGGCAGTTAGACTGTCCAATCACAGAAATCTAGTTGATATCCCTTGCAAGAAGGTTTTGACCAGTCCCAAGGAAACTAATCTCAAACTTGCTGCACTCAATGTCAGATCTTTATGCAACAAATCATTTTTAATCAATGATCTTATCTCTTCTTTTAATCTTGATTTTATGTTTTTAACGTAAACATGGCTTGACAAAAACACAGGAAACATAGTTCTATTCGAATCAACTCCCCCCAACTACAAACATGAATCGGAAATACGAGAAAATAAAAAGGGTGGAGGCGTTTCTGCACTGTTTAGAGATAATATTGCAACCCGCAGACTATCATTTGGTGTATTTTCATCATTTGAGTATGTGTCCTTTAAGATTGAGTTAAAACAAACTCCTCCCTTACTCTGCATAGTCATTTACAAACCTCCTCAGCACAGCCAAAGTTTCATTGATGATTTCACTGAAATGCTCTCAGTTGTGTGCACAGACTTTGATGGTCTAGTCATTACAGGTGATTTTAATGTTCATGTTGATAATGTCAATGACAGAAATGCAAAAGAGCTCAATGGTGTCCTTGAAACCTTTGATCTAATTCAGCATGTGAGTTGCCCCACCCACAGCAGAGGGCACACTCTGGACCTGCTCATCACAAAGGGGGTTAATATTCACAATGTCAGTGTGGTTGATGTCGCCCTCACAGTTTGTAGAAATGATAAACCCTGAAAACCCCTCTGGTGCCAATGTTGATGAAATGCTGAATTCTGTTACTTATAGCATCTTCAATGTTCTGGATGCCATTGCCCCTATGAAGGTTAAATTGAGAAAACATAGACAGAAAGCTCCCTGGAGGAACGATGATCTAGTCAGGGCACAGAAACAACAGTGCCGCAGAGCTGAGCGAAAGTGGCGCAAGTCAAAACTCCAGGTTCATTATGAAATGTATAAGGGGGAGTTGTACGCTTACAACCAGATCTTATGCAGAACAAGGGAAAGGTACTTCTCTGAAATCATTGGAAGTTGCAGCAGCAACTCTTGTGTCCTGTTCACAACAGTAAACAGATTAACTAACCCTCCAACCCAGCTACCAATAGAACTGGTATGCACACCTAAATGTAATGAGTTTGTTCTATTTATTAATGACAAGGTTCAGGGCATTAAAAAAGCCATCAACTCCACAACACATATAACTATCGAACGGCCACCTACTCACTCTAAGCTGACTCACTTTGTACCTGTCACTGACCAAACTGTCCAAGAGACCATCACCCGTCTGAGCTCGTCTACATGCTGTCTTGATGTGTTACCCACTAGATTTCTGAAGTCTGTCCTGAACAGTGTGTTGCCATCAATTACTCAAATAGTTAACATGTCTCTTCAATCTGGAATATTTCCAGAGGCCTTAAAAACTGCAGTCATTAAACCTCTCCTGAAGAAAAGCGGACTTGATCCCACTGTACTGAATAATTACAGACCTATCTCTAATCTGCCATTTTTAGGAAAAGTCCTTGAAAAAGTTGTCTACCAACAGCTCACTGATTTTCTCTTATTAAACAATTCATTTGATGTTTTCCAGTCAGGTTTTAGACCCCATCATAGCACAGAAACTGCTCTTATCAAGGTAACCAACGACATCCGCCTGAACACTGATGATGGCAAAGTCTCTGTCTTAATCCTGCTAGACCTGAGTGCTGCCTTTGATACTGTTGATCATAGGATCCTTTTGCACAGACTCCAAGACTGGGTTGGCATCTCTGGATCTGCCCTAAGTTGGCTCAAGTCTTATCTAGAAGACAGGAAATATTTTGTTGAAATTGGGAGTTGTGTCTCAGACTACATGGCCTTGACTTGTGGTGTGCCCCAGGGATTGATCCTGGGACCTCTTCTGTTCAACCTCTACATGCTGCCACTAGGGCAGTTAATACGCAGTAATAACATATCTTATCACAACTATGCAGATGATACTCAGATCTAGACAAAGTAGATCAGATCTATGACTGACAGCAGGTGAATATGGGCAGGTGGATTCACTCAGCCACTGCCTCCAACAGATCAGTGCGTGGATGCAGAACAACTTTCTCCAGCTAAACTCAAACAAGACCGAAGTTATTATTTTTGGCCCACAGAAACAAAGAGAAAGAGTCAGTAGCTACCTTCATTCTCTGTCTCTTAAACCCTCAAATCAAGTCAGAAATCTAGGGGTAATCATGGACTCTGACCTAAACTTTAACAGCCATATCAAGTCAATAACATCAGCGGCATTTTACCATCTGAAAAACATTGCCAAAATCAAAAACATAGTGTCAAAGCCAGACCTGAAGATACTTATTCATGCATTTGTCTCCAGTAGGTTAGACTACTGTAACGGCCTGCTCACTGGCCTCTCCAAACGAGCTGTAAAACAGCTTCAGTACATCCAGAATGCTGCTGCTCGAGTCCTGACCAGAACCAGGAAGTATGATCACATTAGTCCTGTGCTCAGGTCTCTGCACTGGCTCCCTGTACCTCAAAGAATAGACTTCAAAGCAGCTCTGCTTGTGTACAAGTCTCTCCATGGCCGAGCACCAAAGTACATCTCTGACATGTTAGTGCCATATGAACCATCTCGTACTCTGAGGACCTCAGGGACGGCCTCCTGTTGATTCCCAGAGTCAGAACTAAACAAGGGGAATCAGCGTTTCAATATTCTGCAGCTAAAATCTGGAACAGCCTCCCTGAATTCGTAAGACAGGCCTCTTCTGTGTTCATGTTCAAATCTAGACTTAAAACATTTCTGTTTAGCTGTGTATATGACTGAAAGGTCCTATCTACAGTTTTCTTTCCTTTCCTTCCTTTATTTTTAAATCAATTTTCAAATTTTTTCTTTTCTTTTAAAGTAAATTTTACGTTGATTATTTCTATGATGTTTTGTGATTTTAATGCATTTTTCTGTTTTGTGAAGCACCTTGAATTACTTTGTGTACGAATTGTGCTATACAAATAAACTTGCCTTGCCTTGCCACATATCAAACATTTTTTAAATCTTTTAACTTTTACTACAACTTTTAGAAAAAACAGATGAATGCTGGTGTGCTGCTCGATTTTTGTCAAGTGTGCCGTGGCTCAAAAAAGGTTGAAAACACTGCCCTACCCCATCTCTTATGTGGGGATTCAGACACTCAGTGATCTTAGTTGTGGCCCGGGGGCGAATGGCGGCCCACGGGAAGATGTTTTGTGGCCCTCAATAAATCCTAAATTAGGGTTGTGCTGAAGAACGGAGCCGGAAAGAAGCCAGGGTTAGCAGTATGCTAACACGGGCTAACAACATTAGCATGAACATAAATCCATGCAGGAAAGGCTGCAATCTGCATCCAGGCTGCACGTAAATATGTGGGAATAACATCAGCCTTTATATTGTCGGGACAAGACTGTAAAACAAAAATCCATGTGATTGTTTGAATGGTTTCTGAGCACTGTGCGGCCTTTCTGCTTTGAAGCTTACACCACCCCACAGCCGCTGAGTGAGCTGGCGCTCCGAGCTCTGCCCCGACACACACTTTTACCGGGACACCCGGTTCTCCTAAATTCGGTAGCTCGTTCACGTAGAGCGGCGGGACAGGTCACAGTCCTAAGTCTTCCACACGTAACCAAGCATCCCCCGTTCCCCCTCAAACACAAAACTGTAAGTCTGCCTGCTCTGCTAGAGACAAGGTCGCTCGCTTCACCGGTCCACCTGACTAATCATGTGCAGGAGCGCACCACTTTTTTCTATTTTGTTTATTTTATTTATTTTTTAAAGTCACTTCCCTTAGTTTAAACTGGATCATCGTAGATGAGTCATTATTTGGGAAATAAAATAAAGTAATAAAGTAAAATAACGAATAATAATTATATAATAACAAAAAACGACCGGTCCCTGCTTCCAGGGGGGTGCTGGCTGCACCCCGACCGGTCTCCGCTTCCAATGGCATGCCCGACACGTCGGCCGACTCGACGCCTGACTCCTCGGTGGACTCCATGCCTGATGCCTCGGAGGACTCCATGCCGGACCTGCCTCGCTGGACCGCTCGGACTCCCGGCCGTCCTCCAGACTCTTCTCGGCCTTGCTGGCATACTTCCTTGGTCCCCATCTGCCCTGATCGTGTTCACCTGTGTCTTGTCTGCCCTGTCTGTATATAAGTATTGTCTCTGCCTTCCTCTTGTGCTGGTCCATTAGCTTCTTGTAGCCCCATTCATGATATGTTCCATGTCCCTCGCCACGCCACAGTAAGTTTTTGTTTTTGTTTTGTCATCCTGCTCGGCAGCGCTTTTTGTTAATTAACCCTCTAGTCCTGAACCCGTTGGCCTCCCGTCTCTGCGTCTGGGTCCAACCGGCTCTCGAGCCTCCCTCACCTTGACAGATTTTATTTTATTTTTATTCGATTTCCGATTTTTTTTTCCCCGCCCACCCTACTTAAGGAAAGCAATAAGTAAAAACGGCAAACAACTTATAGCAAATGTTGCTTTAATTTAATCAAACCCAAGACAAATGTAACACCCATTTCTGGGATGAATAATAAATAAATGAACACGCTCTTGGAATCAAAGTTAAGTATAAGATTTTTCTTCTTACTCCCTTTTTGGACTTGTGTTTAAATAATTGTGTCTTGTTTTATATAACCTTTGTCTGTTTTTTGTCTAATTTCGTTATTCTAAACTTGTTTTCACTCATCCAAAATAAAAAGGTTACTTCTTTACTTAAAGTCCCAGCTGTGTTTTGAGTCACACTTTGTAGTATAGACTAAAAGGAGACAAACATTCACCTTGAGAATAGCACCATTTTATAAAGGATTAACAATAAAGCTCATATCTGGGGTCTAAGGTTTTAATTAAATTAAGAAACCCCGTCTTCTCCACGGAGAAAATGATTAAGATTCCCTTTGCCAAACAACAAAATTATGAACATGGAAATATAGCCAGCAGGCTCTTAGCCTGTAGCCCTTGTGCTATCCTAGGCACTGTAACGTTGGGAGTTGGGTCATCTAGACCCACTAGACAGTGCTCTGAACCTTTGTTCTTCAATGATTTGTGATCTTCACCGGTGTCCATGGATTACATGAAATCTTTCCACTTTTATCTACCTTTGTCATGGTAGGAATAACACGTCAATGTAAGGGTGAAACATGATGCTCATGTTCAAGATTCTCCTACAGAGTCTCTGCTTCAGCTTCTAGACCGCTGCGCTGCAGGCTGCGGTTTTCCATCTCTCTCTCTCTCCCAAGTCTGAAAGTTTGCGTTAACCCGAGAAGGAGAAAAATAAAAACCAGATTTATAATCATTGTATCGATTAAAATAAAAAAAACATAAGATTCAGGAGAAGAGTTTGGGATCCGGCTAATCCGTGTCAACAACAACATTAAGCTTCTGATGCATTTAACCTCTGTACTGCAGGCATAATGCCACAGTGTGCATCTTGGCTGTAAATATGTAGGAAAAACTTGAGCCTTTATTTTGTCGGGACACGATTGGAAACACAAATTCACACGATTGCATGGTTTCTCAGGACTGCCCGAAGCGGCACTTCTGCCTTTCAAAGCCGCCTCAAATGTACTCCTCTGCTCAGAGACTCAGTTCTCCCGGGAGACACAGTCAGACGGACTGAGGTCTGAAGGGTTGAATGTTACAAAGCACCTTTCCCTTCCCTTCACTTTACACAAACACGAAGACTCCGGCTGCACTTCAGACATGCTTGGCTCGCGCAGAGCATGTAGCCACTCCGAGTGAGCATTGACGTCATCGCACCGCCTCCCCCCTGGAAATACTGACTGGGATTGAATACTGCTACACATTTTTCACGGTGGATATGAAAAACCAAAAGCAATCCCCTCTTTGCATTTTCACTCTAATTATGTCACAAAATGAGCGATGTTAAAGAAGAAAAGGAAAAAGCTTTTTGAAGAATTGATTTTTCATTTTAATTTTGAGGTCATTTGATGCAG
>JAUDJI010000083.1:0-43624 GCA_037389245.1 Oryzias sinensis | reverse complement strand
ACAGATGACTGTGAGGATTGTGCGTTTTTGATGACGTGACATTAAATCTTCCTGTTTTTAAGATGTTTAATGATTAAGCTTAAATTTGCATTTCTGAGTATTTCCTTATCCAAATTGTTATGGTTTTGGAGCAGATGAAAAATGTCGTAAAAAGTACACTGGAGAGGCAAGAAGTTTGCTACTCGACGCCTGTCCAAAAATGTGCTCATAAGCTCGACACCACTGACGCTTGTGGGAGGAGCTGACCCCGTCAAATGATTTTAGCCTGATCGCTACATGGGAGCGTTGTCTGTGTATCTCATTTACAATGACTGAAAAATACAGAGAATGTTTAGAGATCGGGTTCATTTACTTGAAGAATTCTAAAAAAGCATTGGTGATCACGTCTCCATGCCTGGGTTCATAATTATAAGAAAAAAAAAATAAGAAAATAAGAAGAATATCATCAAGTTCAGGAGGCCTGAGAAGCTGTGGCCTCCCCATCCTGCAGCTGGTCTCCCATCTGGCCACCAACCTGCCTCCTGGGGAATGTGTTCACCCCAACCCCATAGACCCTGCTTCAGACCGGCGACCTCTCCTGGGTGAACCCTGCCATCGCCCATCAGGATGGGCTCTGGCAACCCAGTGATCCCGAAGGGGATATTGTAGGTTAAGAAAATGGATGGATTGTAGGAGATAAAGCATAAGTGTGTACATTCTCTGAGATCATTTTATTGTGCCAACATAAATAGCCTCCGGTGTTTTCCAATTCCGTGACAAAGTAAACAAACTCAGGTCGACAACAAGTTGTATCACTTTCAGCTACACAGGTATCCTAGCAAGTAGTTATCTGTTGGTACTTTATTTTAAATTTTCACTTCATTTCTGTATTGTTTAAACACAATCTTGTACAGTAATGTCTTTCAGGAGGACATTGTTACTTACAAATCTTGGAGTCCTTGTCCAAGTCGTCCACTCAATTCTTGAGTATAACAGTGTTGTTTTCTCGCTGGTCATTCAGGCTCAAAGTCACCCTTTTTCTTTCATTAGCTCAGAAACTCATACATGAAGCTCCAGTAGCTGTTTCCTCTGGATCTTGATCACGTTATTTATTTATTAGTAGTAAGGAAAAGTCATATTCAAAGCAGACATGTCAAAGGAAAAGCCAACTGTATTCGCATATCCATCCATCCATCTTCTTCCACTCATCATGGGGGCAGCAGTCTAAGCAAAGATACCCCCAAACTCCCCGGTCTTCTTCCTCCAGCTCCTCTGAAGGGACTCCAAGGCGGTCCCAGGCCACCGAGAGACGTTGTCTCTCCAGCGTGTCCTGGATCCCGAAGCCTGAGCCACCTCAACTGGCTCCTCTGGATGTGGAGGAGAAGCGGCTCCACTCCGAGCTCGCCACGGGTGACTGAGCTTCTCACCCTCTCTCTAAGGGAGCACCCAGCCACCCTGCACAGGAAACTCATTTCAGCTGCTTGTATTCAGGACCTCGTTCTTTCGGTCATGACGCAGAGGTCATGACTACAGGTGAGTTTTGGAATGAAGATCAACAGGTAAATTAAGAAAATTCACGTCCTTTTTCATTTAAAGTGTGCATAACTTTGTCTATGAACATACGTTTTCTTTAACCCCAAAGACAGACGGCTGTCACTCTGAACAAATAAGGAGGCGGAGGCCATCGTGAATCCAAACACACCTGCCTGCAGCCGTTTAAACACAACCAGTTCAGGGGTCTGTTACACAGCTGCCAACACAACATAGCATCTGTTTGGTGTAGTAGAACTATAACCGCTGGCTGCTGCTGATTTGACGCAGAACTTATTTTTCCTCCTCCATTTTAATGGAGAAGAGTTTGACCTTTTTCACTGTTTTTTGGAAGTCACTCACTCAAAAATAATACTTCTTATTAGTAAATTCTATCAATGGAGGATCTGATGTGGTGCTTGGATGCTCCGGGGCTTGGAGATGCTTGGAGATGTTGGGATGTCAGCTGGAGGTCTCAAAAGTTTAGTTTAACTTCGCTTGGTGAACGGCAAAAGCTGGAATGGGTTGGAACAGAATAAGTTGACATGGACGGTTTCGTATTTTTGTTGCATTGTTTATTTGACATTCCATCCCATAGAGAATGTTGGGGGTTCTTTGGAAGCAAATGGCATTTTGAATTAAAATGGATTTAAATGGGCTGTACTTTTATGCCCCCAATTTGACCACCCCCCATAATCAAATATGGAACTCTCTTCCTTGGTGTAATATATAAGCAACAGGAGGAGACTGAAGACGCCGTTCGAAGTCAGACCACTGAGGAGGAAGGTGAAAGAAGACCTGTAAGGTAAGAAACCAGCTCTTCTTTTGATTCCAATGGTGCCAATGTTAGAAAAGAGGCTAAATGAGACGTTGACGTTAAGATTTAGCAAGAAAAAAGTTTTTGTGGATCTCTTGTATTTGAGAGCAGGGAGGCTCAGGGCCCAATGATGGAGCTCTAACAAGGAAACAGGGTGGGGTAATAAAAGATGCCAGAGGCAGCTGCAGAGAAAAGCTCTGAAAAAAGTTCATGGTTGTGTGAAAGTGGAGATGAACTTTTTGTTTTCAATTTGGCCAGAGGAGCTCAGCCCAGATCCAAGATGGTCTCTGTGTGGAACACCTCTGAAATGGTGGTACTCCCCAAACAGGACCACTTTGATAGAGTTAATGTTCAGGATGCTCCCTGGCTGCATCAGGAACCCTAGTAATCATTAGTATCATCTCATCAAGAAATCATTTTTCAACATTTAGTTGTCCTTCAGTTTGATGGAAGCTTGTGTAAAATATTCCTGCTGCTAAAGATCACAACCAGATGCTAAAACTGTTCTCTACTGAATCTGCCTCCCTGTTGACTTACAGGGAGAGGTTTTGCCAACTCAGTCGATCGTATCATCTTACCTCTGCTGCTTTTTGTTTGCTGCATATAAATGTTTGGACATCATGCTAAAGATTCTCAGAAAACAAAATCCCAATGAAATTTAGGAGCTCTGAAGGAACACTTTCACTTTAGAGGTTTCAGAATCATTCTTTAGATTTGATCTCATTGTCAGTTATTCTACATTTTGAAGATGCTTACATGATGGCTGTTGAAGTGAAACTTGAAGTCCCACAGAGGCGGTGCTGAAAGCTGCATGTTGTGTCTGTTGTGGCACAGACTGGTGGATTCATGATCAGACTCTGTGTGGGGCTTTTGAGTTTCCTGCTTAATATTTGATCAGATGCTAAACCAGTTTTCCTCTGAATCTGCCTCACTGTTGACTCACAAAGACACTTTTCCAGCTCAACAACTTTCCTCTGTCATGTTTCTCGCCAGCAGTTCTTCTGGTTTGCATGAGGAGCTGTAAGCTCAGCTCAAGGCTTGTGAAGAAGCCACCTTTTATTTTATCTTTTTACCAAATATCTGTCCTTCTTTCAGGAGTTGCCGGGATCAAAAGCAACAAAACTTGATGCAAGTCTCAACACAAATGTAACAAAGCTGCGCATTTGTTGAAGCAATCCTGCATTTGGAGTTTTCTGCAGTTCAGACAGTAGTGTGAGGCCGCTCCACTGCAACTGCTGCTCGTGCCTTCACAATAACAGCCCTGCACAGATTAGATCTCCACTAAAATGTTTTTACCTTCAGTTCCTCTCTCATCTGTCTGCACTTATAAATAATCTCTGATCACCCAAACTACTCCAGCTTTGATGCTAAACTGTCACAGCTCTGGAACATGGATTCTAACTGAACGCAGAACAGGTTATGACTTGTTAAATTATATTAATAGTTTTTATGCTGACATTCTATGTCCAGTTTTTTAATCCCACATTTCTTTAAAAAAAAAAAAATTTTGCTGGTTTTAGCACAAAAATGTACGTTTTACAATTTTCAAAAAAGAATTAATATTTAGGCTTTAAGAAACCTATTTTTTTCAACTGTTTAACCTACACTTTATGTATGGTTTTGCTCACTTCAGCTCATTAAAACAATCTTCCATTTGCTAAAAGAACATTTGAAACTTTTAATAAATATGGAACTTCAAATTTTCATAAGAAACTTCAATCTGGGAAACTGTGCAGATTCTTTAAAAAGAAAGAGCCCGAATTATCCTGTAAATGACTGAAATTGCAGTTTTTATTTCTTAATGTCAGGGATAAAATGCTTTGTTTATTTTATTGTTAAATTGAAATGTTGTCTTGCACGGTTTGGCAGTAAATTTCTCCTCCTGTGTGTCACAGATCAGCAGCAGAATCATAGAAATGACTGCAGCCAAGCTCCAGGATGCTGCCATCCTTGGCCTGAAAGTCCTAAATGTCGCTGCTAATATAGCCTCCAAATTCTTCCCGCCCATTAGCATCGTTAGCTCTTTGATTGAGTCGGTCTTGGATGTTGTCGAAAAGAAGAAGAGCTTCAAGGAGCTACAGGAAGATTTCAAGTTCATCCACAACCGCCTTGATGAGCTCTCCAAACAGAGCCATGAAATGATGGAGAACATCATCAAGGAGACGGCGGACCAGCAGTTCAACGAAGTGCGGTGGAAGATTAAGAATCAGTACAAGAAGTACATGGAGTTGACCGAAGCCCCACCAGAAGAGATAGAGAAGGGAAGCCAGAAATTTGTGAAGGGATATCAAGATGGGAAGGGCAACCAGTATCTGTACACGCTGTACGAGAGTGTGATCAGTGTGCCCAAAGTCTTCAGCAAACCCATCCTGCAGGTGTACAAGCAGCACTCGGGCACCAACCGGGAAACCATGGTCCAGCTCACCCAGGAGCTCTTCAGCCTGTTCAGCATCGGCTGCATCACCATGATGGCCCACGCCGTCCTCATCGGAGACGACGTGGAGGGCCGGAGGGAGGAGTGGGAGGAGAAGATGAAGCGTGTGACCTCAGAGATGGAGAAAGCTCTGGAGGATTACAAAGAAGATGTTACTGTGTGTTGATAGCTCTGTCTCTACAGTTACCTGTTAGATGTCTTCTAGCTGAAATCAACCTTGAAATATTGTGAACGTTAAGCCTCAGGGTCGCATTCCTGCTTGTTTTCCAACATATCCTGTTTGGTATCTTTTGATTGGCTGGATACACCTGATCCAGGTATTGATTCACAATGGAGCTAAGATATCCAGAACAAACCTGAGGCTCCGTTAAAACATGCTCTGGTATCATTTCACTAAATGATGAATTAAATGCTTTCTGACATAAACCTGCTCATAACTCTCTTTGATGAAACTTTACTGTGGACAAAAATTAACATTTTCTGAGATCGCTGGGATTTATTTATTCACATCCTGAGATGGGCTCTGAGGAACTCTAACCACATCTCATCCTTTTGCTTCTCTTTCAATCCAACACTCATGCTACTGAGGAAGCAGGGCTTGCTGAAGTTGAGGTGGATGAAGTGGGTAAAAAGATTCCCTCCTTCTGCCTTCATGTGAGTTTCAGCAGAACCAGTCCAGTCAGTGGTCTGTGATCCTCTATGATAAATATTGGCACAACTGGACGCGCAAACGTGTAATCTGATGACCGTGGTACAAATGGGATTTACTACAGTGCTGTTAGTGTTTAAAACAAGCTGGTGCAACACAGACTGCAACTAATTTAATTAGAGTTAACAGTCAGCATTTTCTGCTGTAGCTCAGGTTTGAGAGTCTATGAATAACCGTTAACAAAGTGCTTGGCTTGGCAGGATGGTATCTGTCCAAATGTTCTGAGGAGCTGCCTTCCCGATGCTCATCGCTACTCATCTCAGTGGATCTGCAGTGTCTATAGCTTCGGACTCATAACTCAAGCCTGTCAGGTTTCATGCAGTGTTTCTGTGAAACACAGACCAGGGATATGACGCGGCAGAAGCCACCATAATATATAAGCAAGACACAACTTACTACGAAACTTCTGGTCATATTTTGTCAGGAGAATTAAATATTACATTTATTTATTTATTTTAATTTCAACTTACTGAATTACTGTAAGTAAACTTAAACTTAGCCCATTTTGCATATCCCTTTTGCTTACTGCTTACTAGTAGTCTGATTTTTAATGGAATACATAATAGCTCTTTTTAATATCACACATAATATACGAGATAAAACATCATTTTTATCAATGAAGAAAATAAGAAAGATAGCCCTAAATGACAGCAACTGACCACGTCAATGGTATGTCCACCATTTTGGATAATGTTTAAACAAGATATTTTTATGCAGCTTTAACATTTTGATCTTGTGTCTTTTATCTTTTCTGTGGGATCACACAAAAGTCCGTCCATCCTTCCTTCAGTTGATTCACAGAGACTGCGCCTTTGTCAGTTTCTTGGAATACATTTAGAATATTTTTGGGGGAAACAAGTGAATGTAATTAAATAATATATTAACTATTCATTATAAAAAACAGAATTGTGCTGAAAACTTAGATTTGTTTAAATCCAGTTTTTATCTCTGATGGATTTAGATCCTAAAGCAAAATCAATCAATTTTTTGTTTGTTTGAACCTTATTTTTTGCATTTCATCAGTTTATCTCCATCCTTTCCTGCACTTAAGGCGCTGGATTCATTAGTGGTTGTGTGGGCTTCAGCGAGGTAACAGCTATTGATCCAAGAAAGGTCTTCTCCTGCATGAAAGGCTCTGGCTGCGGTAACCCATCAATCCTGGCTGGTTTGAGGTCTAAAGTGTGTTTTTTGTAACACAGAGATGATGAGGAGAAAGCAGCACTGAATATGCTCTGCCAGCAGAGGGCACGATCACCATGTGGAACAAAACACACATGTAGGCCAGCTTTCAGCATTTAGACTAGATCGAGCTCTGGAGCTTTAGCTGGGGGGTATTAGCTCTTCTTTCTTCTATTTTTTGAGTTGGGGGGGGGTGTTATCACATCTTCTCTTTTGTTTTCACTACAGAAACTCAAACCTTAAATGTAAATAACACATTACTGACTTTAAGTCTAGAGAAACTGTGGTTCACCTCAGAGGATAATTTTTGTAGCACATCTGATGGAGTTTATCAACTCCAAGGTTATCTGGACCTGACGAGTGAATCTGAGTGCTCAATAATGTTACGGCGGGGGATGAGGAAGTTTCCAAGTGCAGAGAGGAGGAGGCATGAGGATCCAGGCAAAATGTCTTTAACACTAAAAGTCCAAAAACTAAACAAAACACCACTGCAGCAGGCAGGAAAACTCAAAACTACAAGGCACAGGAACTGGGGAAACATCAAACTATACTGGAACAGGGGAACAGAATAATATCGACCAGTACAGCAGTACAGGAGGAAGGTAAAGACAGGACTTAAATAGGCCCCTAACAGACGACACACGGGTGACAACAATGAGGGCAACACTACAAAATAAAATAGGAAACTGTACTCAAAACATGATAGAACAAAAAGAGAACCAAAACACAAAAGCAAAGAAACTAAAACCGTAACAGCTGCTGCTGCTGCTGCTGCTGCTGCTCAGTGGCAGACTTAGCCTGTCGGGGGCCCCAGACGAGCAGTAACATGGTAGACTCTGCAGCGGTTGTATTCTTCATTTCGTGAGTGCAGGACTGGCAGATGGGAAATCAGGGTTGGATTCCCAGCTTCACCCACTCTGGGTCCTTGGGCAAGACCCTTTGTGCCGCTGCCTAGCAATGTAACCACAAAGGGGCCCACGTCTGGGTTAGGATGGCCATTTGGTGGAAAAAATCACCAACTGTAGCGACGCCTGAAGGGATATGCTAAAAGGAGAACAACAACTTTTTATATGAGTTAAAACTTTAGAGGTTTTTACCATTTTTCTGGTATGCTCTCTGTTTTAGGATCTTAAGTATCCTTGCATTTGTTTTATAGATATACATTTTTGAAAATGAAAGGTAAAATGTATTTAAACAACCGTATTCAGTCTTTCATGTAAAGTTTCTGTTGACTGACACTGTTAGATGTTTACAGATTGTTATTTACACACATGACTGCAAGAACGCCAAACTATGATGCAGTGAGAACTCTTCCTCATGTCTTTGGTATTTAACACGTCTATAAAGTGGACTCTTACCCATATTTCTTTAAAAAAAAGAAAAAAAACGTTGCATCAAATTATAATTTCTGTTGGAATTTCTCCTTTTTCACTGAAGGAAAAGTGCAAAGCTTCTGAAACCCCAGATAACTTTAAAAATAAAAGAACAGAACCATTTTAACCCAGAACATTTTCATTTTGATTCATTTTCATTAACAATCAAAGACATTTGTTGCAAACAGGAGGTTTGTTCTTAAAAACAGACAAACTATTACATTCAAACAAGTTTTGTTTATTGTTTATTTCAGATCCTGCATTAAAAACAGAATCTGGACAAAAAGACCCAAACCCACAAACAAATGTTCTTCTGATTTATATTTTTTGTTTTTCCAATTAAATTAACAAAACTGATGAATGACAAATAATTTGATCAAAACATCTTAAAGCAAACAGACCAAATAACCAGTAAAAAATATATTGATAGTTTAGTGAAAAACAATGTTGACACTTTAGAGCAGAATAGAGAAACTTAAATATTTGTCAAGCTCAGAGTCAAAATACACTTTCATGTTTGGCAGAACTCCAAGAGTCTTTGTACCAGAACCCGTTCCCTTCCCGACATATTACACTATAACAAAACAGTTTCAACCGTCACGGAAAATATGACCTTTCATGCCAGCGTTTGTCCTGACATGTCTAAGGAATGAAACTGTTTTTTATCTCAAATTTGAAGAATTCTTTGTGAAGATTAAACAATAGAGAGTGTGTCTCTAAGCTTTAGGCGGAGTGAACACAGACGTGGAGATTTTTATGCTTCTCCCAGTAATGTTGTTCGTCTGAGAAGCTCGTGGAACAGGCCACATCTTTACCATTTTTGACTGTATGAACCATGCAGCCTCCTGATAGTTTCTCAAAGAGATTTTCAGCTACTTTCTTCTGACTCTGGATAAGCTGCTGGATGAGGTTCTTGTCCAACAACTCAGGAGAATCGCTGTAGGACACCCAGATTTTGGTATTTTCCTTTGTCCCCGTCACCTGGAAGGAATGCTGTCCTTTGATTTCTTCAGATGTTGTCTTCTCGAAGAATCCCTCATTGAGGATGTAAACACGAACAGACCAGCTCACCCAGTCGTACTTTTTCTTTAGCATCTCTATGAGGGCATCAGCCAGCTGCTGTGGGTTTAAGTCCCCGTTCTGCCCCACCAATCGCTCACAATCACTCTTGGCTTGACTTGGAAAGCTAGCAATGCATTCTTCAACGGCAGCGCTCATCCTCTTCTGGACAGTTGTCGTCTTATCACCCCACTCTTTCAGAAGCTTTTCCTCCTCACCGTTGCCACTCACAGCAGCGTGACAGACCAGTGCAATGATCCCGATGCAGAGCAGATTTATCAACCGGGCGCAGTACTCCTCAACTGAACGCCTGCTGTTCTCCTCGTAGGTCAGGATGGTCTCTAGCAAAGGTTTCACAGAGTAATCTCCTACCAAAAGGCTGTAAAGGAGGTTTAGGTTTTTCTCCCCTTCGCTGCTGGAAAACTGAATGAGGAACTGCTCTTTCTTGACTTCTCTGAACTCAGGTTTGGCATTGACGAATTCCATGTACATTCTGAACTGATGTCTGATGTTTCCTTCCTTTGAGGTAAAACTCAGATCTAGCATGCTCTTTTTGATCTCCTCGTTGATGCGTTTCACATCATCTGAGATCACATCCAGATGCTTGGAGAACCTGTCAAACTGCCCCTTTACCTCATCAGCCACTGTGCTCTCCACCCCATTCAGCAAATCTTTCACGATCTGAACAGCGCCAGAGAAAATAGGCAATAACTCCCCATTGAAGAGTTTTACAATGTCAGATCCTTTCTCAAAAATGTCCATCACCGTCTCCGCCACGTTCTTAGCGTCTGACAAAATGTTGTTCAGCTTAGCCATCTTTTATGCTAAAAAAGAGGAAAACAACATTTTAAGGAAAACCTCCTATTTAATATGTGAAGAAAATTAAACACAATGACTTTCTCTGTGGGCAGAAATGAGGTCAGAGGTGAAGGACCAGGCTGTTTTTTTTTTACCAGGACCTGACAGGTTTGTACTTTTTTAATTTAATCATGAAAATAATCATTTAAAACAGTACTTTTCCTTTTCTCTGATAATCCTCATGTCACACAATAATGCATTTATAAGTAAAATTAATTGTTAATGTATCATAAATAAAAGTGAAGAATTTTATAAATTAAATTTTTAGTAAATTATAAATATGTATATTGTTTGTCTTTTAGCAAATGCTTCATGTCAGTGTTAACATTGTTTTCCCAAATTAGGCAAATTTGGAACAAATTTCCATCATCTGCTGAATAACAGTCTTCAATTAGTAATATATAAACATAATATAACTATGTAAATATAAATATAATTAAAAAAGGTTTATCCTCAGATACAAGGGTTTTTTACATACTGCTCTTATCCATTTGTTCAGCTTATTTCAGCCTTACTTCACTAGAGACCATATCCATCCAGTTGTTCTTAATAAAGTCTGAGGAAAGAAAAGCCCAACCGCTGCCCTGTTCATCACTCACACCTCTCACTCAAACCCCCATATAATTCATGTCAAACTCCTGTTAATGTCTTTGCAGATGTTCTAACTGAAAAAGATTTTAAAAAGCACAATGACCTTTTTGACAGACGCCCCAATTGCTGCTGCACTGGTATCATTGTACAGCCAACCACAGTCTGGCTGATTCCATTTGCTTTCTTAGTTTAAATACATGAACCAACGGATGAGAGTAACAACAGCAAAGGTCCAGCATTGAAATTTGAACCTGAAGCTGTTTAAATTCTGATCCAGAAGCAAACTAAAAACAATGAATGAACACTCACCGTATGTGTTGATGTTAATTTCTACGCACAAGTATATATTTGTATAGCAAAGAGAGAAGGTCTCAGGAAACACTCAGCTCAGAATGATCGGCTTTGCTGTTCTGCTTGTATTTAAGCTTTTCACAAAACCACATCCCCCTCAAGATCAATTTCCACCCACAGTGGGACTTCTGTCATTAATGTGAAGCTTTGCATCCTCTGAAACCAAACCCTTTTTTTCTGATTGGAGCTTCCAGTCTGATACTCTTTCTTAAATGCTGACCTGCTTCACTGTGATTTACACTTTGTGACAAAGTTGACAGAAATCCTCTTTCCCACAGCGCTCAATAATAACTAACTGGATTAGGGGTACACAGTGTGTTAAAGAAGGGGATCAGAAAGTTATTAAATGTCTGTAAATGTATAGTACTTGATTAAAAAAATAATTCTATGATTTTAGCATTTCTCTGAAGAAAAACATGAAGAAAAGTAAAAAAATCCAAAACCTACAGCTTGTCATTTTTACTTAAAACTGTCAGTTTATCTGACATGGCTTATGTCTTATCTGGCATGTTTTAACAGGTGGTTTCAACATGATAAACTGTCATTAGGAAATTCAGGAGAAGGGAAACTGTCGCAATAACCGGATTTGGCAGATTTTTGTTTGCAACAGAAAGACCTCTGATAAAAGCTCAGGTGTAAAAATAAAAGCACAACTTGAGTGTGAAAGAGACTTACTCATGCAACATTCAAACCAATATGATTTGCTTTTTTAAATTTAAAAATATAAATCAGGTATGTATTCTTTAACTACTTTTTTCTGTTTGGGTTTTCAACATTTCTTCAGTAAAAAAAAAGGGGAAAAATAAACAAAAGCAAATGTATGAATTTCCTGTTGAAATACACGAGAAAGTGGCAGGTGAGGCACCAGAAGTCCGTACCTCACCTGCATTCAACCTGCTGCGCACACACTGACTGGAACTGCCCCTTCACTGTTTCAGACTTTCTATCATAAAAGACGCTTCATTTTTAAAGACTTCATTTTTTTTTATTTCTTGCCAACTGTCTGGCTATTTTGTTCCAGTCTGTGACCCATTTAGTCTTTTTAATCCACAAAATATGCACAAATTACACTAGGTGAGGCCTGCTGTACGCCTGCCTCTAGGCAGAGGGCGCTGGTGATCCCAGAGATTGTGACAATGCAGCTAAAGAATAATAGAATTAGTGCTAGCAAGTCAAGTGCAGTCATCCAGTTCTTCTGTAACCCTTGTGCTAACCTAGGCACTTTACCATTGAAGGCAGGGCACACCCCGGTCACACACCTAAAGGAAAATTTAGAGTGATCAAGTATTCTACCAAGCACATTTTTGGCCTGTGGAAGGAGGACGGGTGCCAGGAGAAAACCTACGCAAAAATGCAAACTCCACACAGAAAGAAAGCAGCCAGGATTCAGAACCACGGTCGTCTTGCACAGCAAGGAGGTTCGTTAAAATGGTTAAAAATTGTCCACCCAGCGGCTGGCTAATGTAGTGAGCCTTTCCACTTAGGCCATTGTGGGCAAACACGGATGGGGCCACCACTTTCCGTTTCTTTTGCATTTATTGTAATTTATGCAACAGGAGAATAACAGAAAACTGGAAAAGCTCCAAAGTCAAAATGAAAAAGAAAGAAATAATTATTCCTCATAAAAACAAAACTTTAGGTCAAGTTAAAAATGATAATATGAAGCAAGTGTGACGTGAATGATGTGTGAGGGCCAACGTTCTGCCAGTTTATGTAGAAAAACACTTACTGTACCTATCTACTGCTGATTACCTTGATAAGGTGCATTTTTCAACTGTGCTTTAGGGCAGTGGCCCCCAACCTTTCATGTGCCATGGACTGGTTCCATGTCAGACAATATTTTTACAAACTAGTCTTTAAAATGAGGCGGATTTATACCATTGCAATGCTACGATGAAGGAAGCAGAGAGTGCTTTTATGTTGACACGCACAATATCGTACATCACACAGGTCTCATCATCCTCTCCCCTTCTCACACTCATGGTGCAAAAAAGAAGTAAACACAACAGAAAGAAATAACTAAGGGTGGTACAACAAAACTGTCCGATGAAAGGACAGTTTTGCTCAACCATTGCTCAACCCTATTTTGACCAAAGCAAGCAAAGGGGATTGTATGCCACAATTCCCTGTGCTGCCTCCCGGAGTAAACGTGCACATGACCACCACTGCAATACAATAAAATAATATGATATGACCTGCATGAAAACTGTGGTATTTTCTAAACATAATAATAAACACGAATTATGATATGAACAACGTCCTCTCTGCCCGCAACACTCTCTGGTTGCTATGATAACGTTTAAACATGCCTTCAAAATAAGATACACCGCTAATAAAAAGTGCATAAAAAATCCGATTCACTTGGTCTCCAAGTGGTGAAGCAGTTTTGAGGGCTTCATTGCCTCATAGGACAGCCGGTTGCCGTATATTATGCAGAGTGGGCTTGGTGCGTGGGAATCTCCCATTGGGATAAATCTGTATTATATTTAAGCAGGACTCTTGATACTGATAGCTTTCTTTTTTCCAGAAGTCAAAGGCTCCTCTTCTGTCTCCTGGCTGGGCTTTTTCCCCTTGGCAAAGAATCTTTCCAAAGATGTTTTTTTTTCACGGTAACCTATCACGTGACAGAGAAGAGCGCCTTGGCCTGCGTCAAGAGTGACATAAACGGATGTAACAGAGAATCAGGCAATTTTTTCAAAATAAAACATCTTTCAGATTCTGAAAAATATAAAAGGGAAGTCATGTAAGTTGTTATTCTTTCTGTGCAACCCGGGCCCCCAGGGGTTGGGAACCGCTGCTGTAGGGTATTGTCAAAGAGCAAAGTGTTGACACAACATAGCTAGAATATCGAAACCATTGACAGTTTGGTTTTATATTTCATAAAACCAGCTTTGCAGCAATCTCAGCACTCCCATTACAGCCAGAGATCTGTCATGAACTCTTTTTTTTCCAACAGGAGCCTTCCAAATCCAAAATGACGATTATTGTGACAATGACAAAAAACAGAATTTTCCACCAACAGTTTCTCAAAATAAGCAATCTGTTAAACACTACTGATAAACTTATAGTACAGTAGACAAAAAAAGAAATTTGTCTACTTAATGGTAGGACAGTTCGGCCAGTAGTTGAACCACAGATTCAGAAAGTACTGTCATAGTTACATCATGACACTGTATTGCGGTTTTCCATTCTAGTCATGAAAAAGTGGACTAGTACTGGACTCTTCTCGGAGTACTGGTGGGTTCATGAGCAGCATCCATCAGCATTCAGTGTATATGATTTTTGTGGATTTTGGTTCCTTATAACAAAGGTGGGAAGGGTAGAAACATAGACCAAGAGGGAGAATGTAGAGAATAAACAGCATTGGGACCAAAACTGAACCCTAGGATACATCAGAGGTTACAAGATTTAACCTGAATGAATGGAGTACAGCTGAAGGGAAAGGACTAGAGATGTGTGAGTAACAGACAGGAGTCTATCCGAAAGGATGGAATGTGAAACAAAGGCTGCACTTGGATCAAGACAGATTAGAATTGAGAGGCCAGAATCTCCTGAAAGACGGATCTCATTGGTTATTTTCAATAAATCAATTTCAGTGGCCAAAACCAGACTGGAACATCTGTTACAAATTATTGGAGAGAAGATTGGCAATGAGCTGAAATCAAGAATTTTGGAAAAGAATAGGAGTGAAATTATTGAGATTATGTGTGACTGCACCAGGGTTCTTGAGTAGTAGAACAAATACTTGTTTAAAATTAGAGCAATTGGCCAAAGTTATGGGGAATGGACGAAGGTGCACTGTCAACAAAAAGTTGCAGGAATTGATGTGATCACAACATTGCAAAATCGTGGAGGGACTGAATCATACAGACAGAGTTAGATTAGTTCTGGTCACCGTGTTAGGCCTTAGCCACAACTCAGGCTTGATACAAGCTGTGTGCCGGTGAATGATGGATAAATGTGTTTGGAGCAGGCAAGTAACCTGGACAAAATATCAAGGTCGTGGACCTTTCAGTGAACCCGAAGACTGATTATGTTCTGGAATAGTTTTTCTTTGGAAACGTTTTGGTTGACTGGTTGTAGCAAAAATGTATACAACACATATGGGTAAGTAAGGGTGAAGTAGGTGATTCACAGGCATTCCAAATGGATTTTTCATTTTTCAACCCCGTCTAGTTTCTGTATGCTTCACAAGAAGCTCATTTGAGCTGTTTTTGCGGAAGTGTGCGCTCTTTGTGGTGGAGCTTGACTGCAAATTAGAGTGTACATGTGTGGAAATCCTACTGCTGTCCTACGGACACTTATTTAGCACCTGCATACCCTGTGCGTGTAGCATTTTCCTGATGTTGGTAAGGAGTGAGGGTGTGAGGGCACCAAATGACAGTATCACCTGTACAACAACTTACATAATCCTTTCCAATACTTCACGATACACTTAATATACGCACAACAACCCTATGGTCCATTTTTAATTACGTTGTTTAAGGTGGCTACACGTGCTTCAAGGAAACTACACAACACACCTGCGCTCCTCCTTGAGATGCTGACACTCCTCTCTGACCCTTCACGGACCTGGACAACCCAAAAACCCACAGCACCCATACATTAACCCACTATACAAGTGTGTGTGACTAAGGGTGTGTTCAGACTGGACACATTTGATTCACATAAAGTTTTTGGCCTGTGGTGGTAAGACAAGGGGGCCCAAAGACAAAAAATAGTGAAAATGAAAATGAAAAAATGTTTTGCCCTCCAAACTGTCAGTTTATCAGCAGACTTAAACATTGTTTTGTTAAGAGAAACTGTTGCCATCATGTTACCATCAATTATAATTATCTGCTAAATCTGGTTTTACCTGATCCAGGTCACACATCATTCATCTCACACTTGCTTCATATTATCATTTGTAACTTGACCTAAAGTTTTGTTTTTATG
The DNA here is from genome assembly GCA_037389245.1 of Oryzias sinensis. Classification (NCBI taxonomy): domain Eukaryota; kingdom Metazoa; phylum Chordata; class Actinopteri; order Beloniformes; family Adrianichthyidae; genus Oryzias; species Oryzias sinensis. The sequence goes on along the minus strand of JAUDJI010000083.1, from coordinate 27,809 downwards.
AGGAATAAATATGTGTTTCTATTTCATTTTGACTTTGGAGCTTTTCCAGGTTCCTGTTATGCTCCTGTTGCAGTAATTACAATAAATGCAAAAGAGACAGAAAGTGGATGTGATCACTTGTTTCAAAGCACTATGTGACTGCTAGCTTTTCTAAAAAAAACTGTGAGATAAGCAGAATTAAAAACCCAGATAGTTGTTGAACGTGTTTGTCATGGAAGTTAGACCGGGCAACATGCTTTGTTAAATCCAAGTAAATCCAAAACCAGGTTCAACGGTATCATCAAGGCTAATAACACAGGTGGGCCACCATGGAAACAGCAGATAAACCCATTTGAGGCCTGCATTTTCTGACCCTATGGGGCCCACTTGACCTTGCTGGCTAGGAAATAATCACTCATAATCCTCATTGTGGTCGTGAGTTTGGTTTAAGTGCAGGACGGGAACACAGGAAATCAAGATTCGATTCCCAGGGGTGAAATGAGCTTCATCCAGTGTGGGTCAGTCTTGAGCAACACCTTTCGAGCAACTACCTAACTGTGTAGCCAATGCTGTGTCAGGAAGCACATCCGCAGTTAAAATCTCTGCCAAACCAACTGTGTGTGCCAAAAGGTCAACAACTTATAAACTCAGTTTGAAATATAACATTACCTTTAGAAAATAAAGAAAATCAATCAGAAGGAAAGAGACACAAAGGAACCATATATCTAACAATTACTTTACAGGTACTTTCACAAACACTAAAGTTAAATTGTAAACATTAGCTGAGCATTGTTGTCCCCTGCTGGTAAAACGAGCATGTTGCAAGCATTGAGACTGATTTGTCCTTTTCATTGTTTTTTGGGATTAGTTGTTATTTATAAATAATTATAAATGTTCTCGTTATGGAGTCATTTGTCACATTCAGGTTAAAAGCCTTGAAGTTGGTCTGGATCTCGTCTATCAGGAAAATAAACCCTCAAATAACGATAATGCGCCAACAAACCCCGCCCCACATGCTGCTAATGGGGGCAACAGATGAGGACAGGTGTTGTGCCGAAAAGAGCGCCCCCTCTGTACTGTTAGTGAAAACATACCTACATTTCTGTTTTTAGGCTGTTTTTTCCATTATGATTTACTTGAAATCCTAAGTTTTTAATGATAAATTTGGATCCATTTCTCTTCATAGAAACACACCTGGATGCTGGAAACTGAACTATGAGTGACTTTCTGAACTCTCCAGACACAAATCCTCACAGCTGATGTTGGAATAAAGTCAGAGAAGCTCTGGCAAAAGAAAATGAGCTTTTATGTCCGCACGGGCAGGTTGCTAACATGAAGGTAAAAGCAGGAACTTTGGACTTTTCAGTTTGTAGAAATCTGATTTAGGAAAACAAGAACTTCATGTCACCAAAATCTTAAATCCGTTTGGGTTTGGATGTTTGATAGAAGCTTGTTACTCCATATCAGCTGGCTCACCTGGTTATCACTTCATAATTTTTACATTTTCTCAAACCATCTTTATGATTATTGCAGCGTTCATCTCAGTGTGTGAAGGTTGCTTGAGTCATGTGAGGATCTATGGACAGCAGATGTCATATCGTCTACATTTCCGAAAAAATCTGTTTGGGGCACTTTTGAGATCCTTTTACAAACTGATTGTCTGTATTTTGGGTTATGCTTTCAGAGAAAATGGGCAAAGCGAGACGTGTAGAGGACCATCTGAACTGCAGAAAAATCACATTTCTTCTTTCCTTCCTTTCTTCTTTCATGTCTTGCTTCTCTTTTCTCTTTAAATTATTATGGCCCGCAGCAGCAGTCACTGACTGCAAGGACCATATTGTTTTCGCAGTTGGAACGACGACTTCGCCGCCTTTCAGCGAGAATTTGACCCCCGCCGCATGCTCGAAAAGTCACCAAAACGTGCACACACCTGGGATAAATTGCAAATGAATTTTCCACAAAGTCAACGTCACCCCCCCGAAGACGATGACATCACGGCCAGCGATCCCGTCAAAAAAATGAATGGGCCGAAAATCGCGTATGGGGCCGAACAAAATGTACTTCAAAATACGGCCGCGAAACCAAGACACACGTGTCGGGGATATCCCAAAGATGTTTTGAAATCATTATGGGACGGCCGCACGACCTACGGCTTGGCGGCCATTTTGTGGCGAACTCTGAGAATTGGCGATTTTCGTGTTTTCCCACAATATGGGGAAAAGACACTTTTGTTTGAACGATTTTCACGCAATTGCACACACTTGCTGCCAGCTCCAGTCTACAAACACCCCAGGAGTGTCGTTGACATTTGACCTTGGGAAAAGGCCGCCATCTGGAATTTTCTCAAAAAAGCACCTTTAGCACCAGATACAAACGAAAACTCGTCGTTGGAATTTTCATCAATCGTCTCGTACCTTTTCGGGCACCAACGGCCAGCTACTCTGGACAAAATGTTGGAATTAGAAGTTGTAGATTTTGAACGGCGTGCGCGTGGCGAGCTAGCAACCGTTGCCATCTTGGCTAGCTCGCACATTTTTCATCGGAATGTCGTGAAGAGGAAATATGAGATTCCTTGGCCCGCGCTGAACAAAACGATGCTACGCACGACAAGATCGATAAAGGAATGTGGGCGTGGTAAGCAAAAAACCGTGGCAAAAAAATGTGCCGACTCGGCAAAAACGAAAAAATTCGGATTTTATTTTTAAGAATCGGCTAACGAAACCCAGATAACTTTGTCGGGTATATCCAAAGAAAGTTTTGAAATCATTACGTGATGGTGACACGACCTACGGTTTGGCGGCCATTTTGTGCCAAAATCTTCCATTTTGAGATTTTTGCGTTTTTCCACAATATGGAAAAAGGAACTTTTTGTAGAGCGATTTTCACAAAATTTGACTCGCATGTCCCTAGCATAAGTCTACAATCATCTCTGGAGTTTCGTCGACCTTTGACCTCGGAAAAAGGCGGCCATCTTGAATTTTTAATAAAAAACACCTTTACCACCAATTTCAAACGTAAACTTGTCGTTGGAATTTTCATCGATCGTCTCGAAACTTTTTGGGCATCAATGGCAAGCTACTGTGGAAAAAATGTTGGAATTAGAAGTTGTAGATTTTAAACGGCGTGCACGTGGCGAGCTAGCAAAGTGGCGCACTGTTATAACTCCTATGTTTTTTAATGGACCACTGTGATATTTGAATGCATGCATTAATGCCTTATACTGAATACATTGAAAAACACTGGATATGGACATATAAGGAATGTGGGCGTGGTTAGCATGGAACCACTGTTGCTAAGGACGACAAAAAGTTTACTTTTACCGATTTGTCCGAAACTGACGTCAATCTGTTCGTCCTCCCGAGGGGACCACAACATAAAATGGTTGCTATGGAGATAAAATAAACAGAAAAGCCGCCATTTTGGAAAAAATTCGTTTTTTTATCAACTCATGACATATAGCTTTCACCAATGGAGGAATGTGTTTTTCTGAGTCAGTTTATGATGCTGCTCGCTATGCTAGCACTTTTAGCCACATTAGCATAGCTAGCATAGTTAGCATTATTAGCATTTTAGATAATGTGTTTTTCTGAGTCAGTTAATGATGCTGATCGCAATGCTAGCACTTTTAGCCACATTAGCATAGCTAGCATAGTTAGCATAATTAGCATTTTAGATAATGTGTTTTTCTGAGTCAGTTAATGATGCTGATCACAATGCTGGCACTTTTAGCCACATTAGCATAGCTAGCATAGTTAGCATAATTAGCAGTTTAGGTGATGTGTTTTTCTGAGTCAGTTAATGATGTTGATCGCTATGCTAGCACTTTTAGCCATATTAGAATAGCTAGCATAGTTAGCATAATTAGCATTTTAGGTAATGTGTTTTTCTGAGTCAGTTGATGATGCTGATCGCTATGCTAGCAGTTTTAGCCACATTAGCATAGCTAGCATAGTTAGCATAAGTAGCATTTTAGGTAATGTGTTTTTCTGAGTCAGTTAATGATGCTGATCGCTATGCTAGCACTTTTAGCCACATTAGCATAGCTAGGATAGTTAGCATAATTAGCATTTTAGGTAATGTGTTTTTCTGAGTCAGTTGATGATGCTGATCGCTATGCTAGCACTATTAGCCACATTAGCATAGCTAGCATAGTTAGCATAAGTAGCATATGCAGTTTTAACTAGCCTTCATCAAAAGTGGGCGGTGAGGGCGGTGGTGGGTAGAGTTGGGCGTGGAAGGCGGGTTGCGTCTGCGGGCCATACAACGCCGCTTGCGGCTTTAATTATTTTTTTTTCTCTTTAAATTCTTTACTTCCAAAGCTGTCCACAACCTCTTCCTCTTTCTGATGAAGTCTTACAATGACAACACTTCCAAGTCTGTGTAACTCTTGTGCTATCCTAGGCACTTTGACATTGGGAGTTGGGTCATCTAGACCCACTAGACAGTGCTCTGAACCTTTTTTCTTCAATGATTTGTGATCTTCACTGGTGTCCATGGATTACATGAAATCTTTCCACCTTTATCCACCTTTGTCATGGTAGGGAGAACACGTCAATGTAGGGATTGGAACTCCTCTATCTAGTGTACTGAAAAGAAAAAGCAAAGAACAATTCTTGCAAAAGTCCACTGCAAAGTTCAGATAGTTGGAATCTGAAAATGAAAGTTTGCAGATATGTGTCAGAAAGCAACAAAGCTCCTTGTTTTTGTAACTTTGGGGATGTGCCACAGTAAACTGGTTTGGCTGTTTCAGAAATTATATGTTGTAATTATTTTTTATTTACATGGAACTATATGTGACTTTTGGAAAAGCACAGTAGAAAAGATAATAAGCTTTCCAAAAAAGAGAAAAGATGCAACAATATATGTTGTTTGGAGTAAATGGATCCGTCGCTAGAGGACAATTGTAACAATTGAAACAACATGTAACAATTTTTACATGTTGAAGACCAGTCTGAGACACCTGTGAGTGAGAATCCATGCCCAAGGTTAAAGGCCAAACCAGTTGGGCCAGAGCAACAAAGCTGGACTCGTCTGTCTGTGTGAAAACACACACTTTAACGGTGAGGGGCTGTAAGCTAGCAGGAGAGTGTAAACCAAGGGATGATGGGAAATAATTGAGAGCTGGAAAACAACACAGGGTTTTTATTTTTTTGTTTTTTTTTAGCTAACAACCTACATAATTAAAAGTACACTGACAACACTTCGATCAGAACATGACTAGATGGGTCTTTAATAAAAACGATGACTGAAACTTCTAAACCCAATAAGACACATGAGACACACCAAAACAGAAAACGAAAGACTTGTCCGTCCTATAATAATGAAACCTGACGTGGCCTGAGGTCAGCCATCTGTCTCAACAAGAATTCAGGGGGAGGAGCCACTCTGGAGAAATACGCCAAGACGCCAGCAGCAAAACCAAAGAGGAATTCATGACGGAAAACGAAAATCAAATAATGAACAACAATGGCAAACAACGCATTTTCATTTTGAGAACATAAATCTACTAAAAACAATCCACAAAACTGACGTGATAAAAACTGTTAAGTGAAAATAGCTGAGTAATGTGCAAAAAAACTCCAAACAGCAAAAAATGGACTAAGAAGAATATTATTCTGACTAATAAAATACTTGAACAAATCCTAACCTGTTCTCAGTTTGGTTAGAAGTGTCTGATCAGCTGTACGTTTGTGGACTTCGAGGAATGTTGTTTTTCCAATACTCTCACAAAAAAAGTAACTTTTTATCTCAGGTTTTACAACAGAGTACTTTCATTTTCTTTGTGAAAATGTTAAGACTTGGTTGGCTTTTATTGAGGAGGTTGCGCAAGCAAGTCATAGGCAGCAGCTGTGGTGGAGCGGCCTCGAACTGCATCCCGTTCCTTCAGTCTGTCACAGTCTGAACAGCAGAAAACTCACAACTATTTTAACCGACCTGCAGCTTTGCCGCACTCATGTTGAGACTTGCACCAATGTCTAGATGGAGTTTTGTTGCTCCTGAACGGACAGATGTTTAGTTGAAGATGGAGGAGCTTACAGCTCCTCACAGCTCCTCATACAAACCAGCAGAACTGATGATTGTGTAAAAAACAAGACACACTGCAGAGGAAAGACGACACGAGTCACTGAGCTGGAAAAATTTCTCAGTGAGTCAACCGTGAGGCAGATTCAGAGGAAAACTGGTTTAGTATGTTCTTGGTGTTTGTGTTTCCGGAGAATCTTGAGCAGCCGGATGTGAAAATATTCATCTGCAGCTTACAAAAATGTGGCAGAAGAAAGATGATATGACTGGCTGAGCTGGAAAAACGTCTGTCTGAGTCAACAGAGAGAAGAACTGGTTTAGCATCTGCTTTGTGTTTTCATAAGATCATGGATGTGCAGCAAATGTGTGATGCTGTCATGCCAATATGGACCAAACTCTCTAAAGGAATGTTTCCACCACCTTGAGGTAACCATGCCACATAGGATTATGGCAAATGTGAAGGAAAAAGGGCTCCAACCCGGTACTAGCAAGGTGCAGCTAATAAAGTGTCAGATGAGAACACATGCTGTAATAATGATGCATAAGATCTTCTGCCTTATTCATTTATTAGGAAACAACGAAAAGTTAGCATCACTTACTTGTGGGCGAAGACAGCAAATATGTTCATTACCCCAAATAAAAAAACTCATTAACTGTTTTATTTTTTTAAATATAAAAAAAAATCACATTTTTAATCATCCAATTTAGTTTCCAACACGAAATGAAGCAATAAAAAACTTTATTTGACCAAATTTAGCATCTCTTTGGTTGTAACTTTCAAGAATAGATTGAAAATTGTTTTTTTTTCAGTAACTGATTACAAATTATTTTAAAAAAAGGTAAAACCACTTTGAACCCTTTCATGTTTGCATGGAACCAAATATGATTTGATTGAAAAGCCTCCAAAGAGTTTCCCTAAATGCAGCAAAGTAAAACACAAAGATCTAACCATCCATTCAGGACATACAGGAAGCAGATGAAACAAAACCTGCTCCGCCACCCGCATTTGTTGTTTTTATCTGATGCGCAAATAAAATCTAGTTCTAAATTAGAAGTGACATTTCCAACAATCTTCTTTAAATCATGAAAGAAATGGAAAACTCAGAAAGCAACTGGTTCACTGAGAAATTGCAGATAAGAAGGCAAATAAAAAAAGAAACATGATGTTTTAAACAGTGAGATAACTGATACTCAGTCCATACATGGACAAAGCATATTGCAGAAGTCCACCGTAACGTTTAAAGAGAGTTGGAGTCTGAAAATGAAAGTTTGCTGGTTTGTGTCAGAAAGCATCGAACTCATCATTTAGTGAAGCAGCACGCTGTCAGAGCTCATTTTTAAAGGGGCCTCAGGGGCTGGCGTGTTTTTATGTATTCTGAATATCCTTGCTCTACTCATGACCGAATACCTGGGACAGGTGTGTCTGGTCAACCAGAACACAGCAGGAAGTAGGAGGAATGTGAACCTGGGCTAAACGTGTACAACAATTCATGTTAGTTTCTGCTGACAGGTATGCCTGACAAGTGTGGGCAGAGTTCTCAACATGTAGAAAGATCTTTAGTGGCAATCTCCCAGAGCGTTCTTTCTCTTTGAGCACACATCCTCTGATATGGAAGGCGTGGACCATCAAGGCGTGCAGCTAATGCCAAGTAGAAAAGCTCCTGGCTGAGCTTAGTCACGGCATCAGGTTTCTGTGCCAGCGCTTTTTGTTATTCTCCAGGATGGCTTTGCCAAACTTACTGCTATCTGCCTTCACGCCTCTATACAGCGTGAACAGATTCTGGTGGTCCCTGCTATTATTGCATTCCTCCATCTATGTATTTATTCCTCTATCTTCATCTGCTCTGGTGGGGCAAAGATCATCTCAGAACTTTATATACTCCAGCTTGAAGCTCCACCTCACTGAGCTGAGCTTCATCTTGATTCTGCTTGGAGAGTTCCTCATCACTTTGGTTCTCGATTGTCTCCTCTCCTCTATGATTCTGCTGCTGATCTGTGACTGAAGCTAAGTTCACGCCCCCTCGGCGGCATACGTTCAAGCGACCACTTCCGGTGAAAAGTCTGTATAAATGCGCACAGATGCGCATTCTGCGTTCAAAATTCTCATATCACTCAAGAGACCTTAAAGACTGTTTTCAGGCTCTAGGTCCTTATCTACGTCAACGGTTAAACCAGGTCGACCCTTGACCAATCAGGGCCTCAGATTTGGTAGTGATGTATGGATAGCGTCCCTTTTAATTCACTGAATTGCCAACTGTTTAAAAAATTTATCTTGGAGGAGAAATTGATAACTGCCGTTTGTGCCCGGCCGGAATTCTTTGACACCAAGTCTTTAATACATTGGAACGGAACTGTGAAAGAAAAAGCAAGATTCCAGAGATTTCTTCCTTGACATTTCGCACCAAGCCTCTTCTAACTGTGAGTACACGTGTTAGTCAACAGTAGAAAAAGAAAAGAAGAAGAAGCTCCTATACTGAAAGCACATTAAAGAAGGCACTTTTGGTTTATTAGTGTCCTTCCTCAAGGTGAAGCTGCCTCATTGTAGACTCAAAGAAACTTTTCTAGCTCAGCTACCGTACTTGTATTGTCCTTCCCTTGCCATGTTTCTCATTTTAGAAGCAGCCAAAACAGCTGCTGATCTAGCCCATCTGCCTCAATAACCCAGTGGCTATCAGCTGGAACCAGACTGGCCATTCTCTTCTGACCTCTGGCATCAACAAGGCACAGAACTGCCGCTCTCTGGATATTTTCTCTTTTTGGGACAATTCTCTGGACCATTCTCTGTAAACCCTAGAGATGGATGGAAGGTCGGTCGGTCGGTAGGTAGATCGATCAGCATCTGTGCTCCTTAGATGCTTAAGGACTTGGAAATGTGTTATTGCCAGCTGGAATATTGTTGCACTTTCACTTTCCACTTGCTCCACAACAACAAAGATGGAGTTTTGCATTTTACGTTGTTTCTAAATCAACAGTTTAACCCAAATTGGATTCTCAGGAAGCAATTAACATTTTAATTACAATAAGTGGCATTGTGCTGTACATTTCTGTGTTTTTCCCTCCCTACTTGACCACCCCCACATATTTACCAAGTGGGAGTGTCCTTCTTGCAGGCATTCATAATAAAAAGGAAGAGGCTGACTGCTTCGGAAGTCAAGACTTAGGAGAGAAAGGTGAAGCAAGTCCTGTCGAAAAAAAGGTGAGAGATCATTTCTTCTTTTTTGTTCTGTCGGGGCCAATGAGACTCTCTCAGCCAGAAACTCTGGAGTTAAGATTTTGCTGGAAAATAGAGGTTTTTATTTATTTTAGTGGTTTTGTTGAGAGCAGGGAGGATCAAGGGGAAATGGTGGATTTCCAACAATAAAAGTGGAGACATAAGCAGCTGAACATAGAGAACAGAGAGGATGCTCAGCTCAAACAGAAGAAGCTGCAGTGAATCGTTTTCTTTTTCTCAGCTTAACATTTGTCCATCTTTCAGGAGTCATCTGGTTCAAAAGCAGCAGAACTGCTTTTGAGATGTAAGTCTTAAAATGAATGTACCAAAGCTGCAAATTTGGGTTTACTGAGAGGTTGGGGAGTAAAATGCATAAAAGACTATGCTGTCTGAGCTATAACTATTGTCTCCTGTCAAACACTTGACTTCTCTTCAAGGTTTTATTTTTGATGCCATTCCTGACACTACACTCTGCATTTCCCCGGGCTTGGGACGATGTATTTTTGTGAGTGAGTGAGTGAGTGAGTGAGTGAGTGAGTGAGTGAGTGAGTGAGTGAGTGAGTGAGTGAGTGAGTGAGTGAGTGAGTGAGTGAGTGAGTGAGGAGTGAGTGAGTGAGTGAGTGAGTGAGCAGGAGTGGAGTGAGGAGTGAGTGAGGAGGAGTGGGAGGGTCAGTCAGTCAGTCAGTCAGTCAGTCAGTCAGTCAGTCAGTCAGTCAGTCAGTCAGTCAGTCAGTCAGTCAGTCAGTCAGTCAGTCAGTCAGTCAGTCAGTCAGTCAGTCAGTCAGTCCATGATTTTAGTTACTTTTATTAACAGTATTTACTTTAAGCCTGTCTGTCTGCTTATCCATCTCTGTTCTCTCTTTTATTTTTTTTACATCTATTTATTTCTTAATTATATACGTTGTATCACTTTTATTTATTTTTAAGTTTAACTTTGGTTTCGTTTTTTTATGTCTTCACTTATTTTTCTCACTCACTTTTTTCACTTATTCTTATGTATTGTTGTCACTTTTTTATTTACTTATTTTAAAATGTGTCTATTTCTTTTTGTTTTTTGTCTTTTGTTTCTTTTTTATGTTTTTTGTCTCTTCAGTTTATTTAGTTCTGAACACAGAGCATTGCTTCTGTCAGTCATTACAGCATCATTCGTTTGTTTTTTTGTTTAAAAGCCTTCACAAACAAGTCCATATCCAGGCTTCTTGTTATGGCCTTCTCATGAGCTGAAATGACTACATTTTGCAGTTTTCTTTCATGTAACACGGTGCAGCAGAAGGGGGTAAGAACTCGAGACAAGGTAGAGAAAGTAGACCAATCACAGTGGGAGGGAACATCAGGATTCTGAAGCTCATAATGGTGATGTAAAAACTTGAGTGCCGGTATCCTGATGGATCGTAAAAGGTTTTTGCATGGACCACTGCCAAACATGCTGGTGGTATATTCTTCCCTACTATCTTTTGCAGTAAGGCCTGAACACCACCCGTGACCCCACTCATGACAGAAGCTTCATCTTATCACTGACCGACAATTTCAGCTGCTCTATAGCCAGAAGCAGAAAGATGCTCAAGAATTTGAGTGGTAATAACTTCTGCATTTAACTGACTGAGGTCAAGCAGACCAATCAGGTGTTCCTCTGGAATCCCTTTGGAGAAAATTTTAATCTTGACTGACTGATTCTCCACTTTGCATCTGTCTATGGTTCCATCACCTTTGATTATCCTTGATTTTATTTATTACCATTTTGGCTAATGTCTCAATCACTTCATTTTGGATGTTGTGAGAGGTGTATTTTGCTTGTTTATTTAATTAAACTTGGGGTCCTTTGTCAGTCCTGCAGAAAAATCATCACTTGAGCTTTTCCCACTGCCACCAAGTGGAAGTTCATTTACTGCAAGGACCTGAACTACTTCTTCAATACTTTTTATAATGATTGTTTTCGGGTCCTAATAAATTACAAATGGTTTCCCCTGTGGCCCTGTCTTTGGGACCAGGTTTTTGCATTTTTTTTATGTGACATTGACTTGATGCATGCTTTGTGAGACCCGTGAGTTTTTTTACAGTGCAGTTTTCCAATTAGTAAATCCTTGTTTTGTAAAAAACAAAATTCTGTCATTGCCCCCCCCCCCCCCCCCAATGCATTAAGCTTAACAGTGCTAAAGTGTTCAAGCCCAAATCTACATTATCCACAGCGGCCATTGCAGGGCTGGGAGCAACTGGAACAGCAGGGGCTGTGCTTGTGACACTAGACAAAGTAGATGTGCTGGGCTGAGCACGGGGATTCAAGTTTGCATTACCGCCCAACGAGTTGGTCTCTGCTGGTGCCGCTATTGCCCCCCTATTGGTAGCTTCACTACTACTGCTAGTGCTAGGTTTGGCAACCACAAAACTGCGTATAGTAAACTCATTTATTGGTTTACTCCGAACCTAGAACAAAGAATCTTATAGATAGAGGACAAGAATTACTTGAAATAATTAGTGATCAAATCGTTTTGTTTTCCTTTAAATGTTTTTTAAAATTTGGACCGTTTGCATGGCGTCACGCTTGGGGAGGGGCAGTACTGGCATTTGGGGGGGGCATTGCCTATCTTTGCCCATGCCTAGATCTGAGCATGCTCAGTGAAGCTTCAATTCAGCTCAGGAAACAGTGCAGATTTCTTTACATAAAACAGAAACATTTGCCTGGAAATGACTCAAACTGCATTTTTGGGATAAAAAGTTTTTCTGATTTTATCGGTACATTAGAGTTGTATTTTGCATTTTGGGCTTTCAGCAGTAAATTTCTCCCCCTGTCTGTCACAGATCAGCAGCAGAATCATGGCAGTTGACAAAGCAAAGCTCCAAGAAGTTGCCATCAAGGGCTTGAAAGTTCTACGGTCCATTGCTCAGTCTGCATCAACAGCTTGCCCAGCTTTAAGTATTGCCAGTTCCTTGATTGGGGTGCTTTTGAATTTTGTCGACCACGACGACAGCTTGGAGAAGCTTCGAAAGAACTTCCAGGAGATTCACAATGGCCTTAATGACCTCTCAGAGCAGGCCGACCAGGTGATAAGAAACATTAAGAAGGAGAAAAGTGACGAACAATTCGGCGAAGTGGTGGACGTTATCAAGCAGCAGTACGAAAAATACGAAGAGATGATCAACGCCCCACCAGAAGAGATGAAGAGCAAAGCTGAGGAGTTTAAGGATGTATGCAATAAAACGCTGGGCGACCAGTGTCTGAACACATTGTATGAGAGCGTGATGGGAAAAAATAAGATGGCTTCTGACCCCATCCTGAAGGTGTACAAAGAGTACTCAGGCAACGACCGTGACACCATGTTCCAGCTCTGCGACGAACTGCTCTACCTGCTCTGCATCGGCTGTGTCTCCGTGATAGCCAAAGCTAACCTTGATGGCGGGAACGAGGAGAGAAAGTGGGAGGAAAACTTACATCTCGCATGCAAAGAGATAGAGAAAGCTCTGGAAGGTTGCAAATAGGGAGCTTTCTTCATGTTGATAGGTCTGTGCGCATTTACCAGAAACACCTGTTAGTTATTTGTCAGCTACAAACTCCAAACTGCATTCTTGCTTGTTTTGTGACAAATCCTGTTCTGCCATGTTCTATTTGGCCGGATACACCTGATCCTGATATTCAGACATGAGTAGAGCAAAGGTATCTGGGAACAAAGTGTGGATGCACTGGCCCCTGAGGCCCCTTTGAAATGGGCTCCACAGGGCTTCACTAAATGATGAATTAAAGGCTTTCTGACACAAATATAAAAAACCTTCTGACTTTTTTTTCCCAGACTCCAACTCTCTTTGGTGGAACTTTACTGTCAACTTTTGCAACACGTTTCCAACTGACATAAAGACAAAAACAGAAATAAATATTTTGTTTTTTTACTTTCCAGTACACTGCAGGAGTGGGTCGTGTTCCGTGCGATGATTGAGCATCTGAGTTTTGTGCCTCATGTATTGTACTTTATACAAACATATATACCATAAACTCTACGATTCAGATGTTGCTGTTCTAAAAACGTTGTACTTTTTCTGAAACTAGTCAGAGAGGCATTGAAGGGCCGATGACAGCAAAGTGTGAAACTCTAAACCATCATTTTTTGTTTTACGTTTCATAATTATTTGTCTTTGAATGGATCTCCAGGTTTCATTTTGCTGCAGAAGATGTTGAGGGAAAATCTTTGGAGGCTTTTTCATTTATATTCCTCTTAATATGGTGTTTATGCATCGTGTTTGCTTCTATGCATGCTACTGCAAATTAGAAAACAGAGAGCTGGTTTGAAGTGTTTTCGTTTTTAAATATAGGGTTTTCAGTTATTGACAAAAATTATTGTCGAATATTTTCTTCTTGGAACCAAAAACCACCATGCAAACAGGCAGTTATATGTTTTTCATTTTCAAATATTTCTTTAATTGCTGTGTTTTGTATTTGGAAACCAAAAATAAAGCAGCAGAAGTCATTAGTTATTCATTACTTTTTAAATTTGGGGTATTAAAAAAAGTTGCATCAATACTAAATGATTGCAGTTTTTAACATAAAATAGAACAAAAGTGTCTTCATGCATTCTAATTATGATCATTTATAGTATTATTATTTTTCTTATTATTGTTAAATATTTTTTAATAGACTAGTTAGGTAGTGCATCTTGTCATTGGTGCTTGCTGCCATTTAAACCACCAGAAGAAGAAATGTGAGTTCAGGCTCAGACTGCCTGTAAGTTGAGTCAAGCCGCAAATGTTGCTCAGCACAGGGTTTTATTGCTGAGGATAGCATCAAACAGTCCTCAGCAATGGTAATGAGTGCCTTGATTGAAGCATCAGATGCTGGATGGCTGCATAATTTGGTCAGAATAGTCCAACTACCCCGCCTGCAGACTGCAGCCAGAAGTTTCTCCAATACTGAGCCGGATCACAGACTTGTTGTTAATGCTGCTCATGCAACTCCTGTCGTTCGTCCTCCTAAGTTGCAGGAGCAGGTGCTCAATAAACGTATATTTTGTGAGAATGCCTCGGTTTCCTATGTCGGAGAGTCTGTTATTTTTTTTTTTTTTTTGTTTGTTTTCTGGTGGCTTCACCCAGCAGGAATATGGGGAAACCATAATGCCACAAACAGAGTGGTATTATTTTAAAGGTCAGGCTCTCCCATGATTGCTTCAGAAATCCTGCAACTTTGCCTTTTTGGGGGGTACTAACAACAGGTTACTGGTTTGAATTTAAAACAAATTGATGCAACGAAAATGTCCAAATCAATCTTTTTCTTTCCATTTTACAAAAAACAGAGTTACCTTAACCCTTGTGCTATCCTAGGCACTCTAACATTGGGAGTGGGGTCATCTAGACCCTACCTTTTTCTTCACTGATTTGTGATCTTCACTGGTGTTCATGGATTACATGAAATCTTTCCACCTTTATCCACCTTTGTCATGGTAGGGAGAACACGTCACTGTAAGGGGGGGGGGGGTCATCTAAGATAGCACAAGGGTTAAAACAAAAAATCAATCAATCCCTTTTTAGAGTCTTTTCTGCCCTCTAGTGGTAAATCCTGAGCATGAAAATAGAAAAATGATGTAATTTATCATCTGTACACTGGAGGGCATAGGCAACTCACCTATGTCATCATTCCCACCTGTTCACCATGAGCTCCTTTGCCGTAGTCTGCCTTAATCCTTGGTGGCATCGATTCAACAAGGTACTGGAAACATTCCTCAGAGAATTTGGTCCACGTTGACATGACAGCATTGCAGTTGCTGCAGATTTTTCAGCTGCACATCCATTTTCTGGTTCCACCGCATCCCAAAGATGATCTATTGGGTTGAGATCTGGTGACTGTGGAGGCCATTGGAGTCCAGCGAACCCAATGTCCTGTTCTGGTTACCAGTCTAAGATGATTCCAGCTTCATGACATGGCACTTTATCCTGCTGGAAGTAGCCATCAGAAGATTCTGTGGTCAGAAAGGGATAGACATGGTCAACAACAATACTCAGGTAGGCTGTAGCGTTCAAACTATGCTCAGTTGGTACTAAGGGGGCTAAAGTGTGGCGATTCAGAATGACATCCCACTGTCAGTACTCCAATAATTGGGTCTGAAGCGAAGAAGCAACATTCAACTTTAAAACTCTGCTGTTAATTTAGGTAACTTGGTTCAAGTTATGAACCAATTAGATGCCTCAGTAAAAGCCTGGGGAGCCCACTGACCACCACCACAAACATCAGAAATGTGTAATGCGGTCCACCTAGTTTGTGGTTTATTCACAAACCAAGTGGAAGTAGGTTTAGGTGATACGGTCTGGCTTGATGCAGTTGTTTCTTTATGTTTGTACCAGATCAGGAAAATGATTATAAGATGTTTATTAAATAGGCTAGAGATTCTGCTGTGTGACATTTCTCAAAACAATTCCATTAGAAGGATTCAGTGTTTCCCCAATATGCCGTAGTTCACGTTGATTTTTCTTTTGACAGTTCAATTCTGCATCCTGATTGGCTGTTGATCTTGTCAATCAATTTCTTCCGTGCAGAGAAGATGTCTTCCATTCAGAGAAGAAGAGCTGCACTTGCAGCTGGACTGAGTATTCAATATTTAATTGTGATCAGATCTTTGCTTTCATTCTATAATCCTGGACCTATTTTTCTATGAAGGTTTGAACTTTGAGAGTTTAAACGAGACAGAAAAGTGTGAAAAGGTTCATTTCGGTCTGAGAAAATTGTTTTGTGAGGAATTATAAAATCTAGAATACTTTCTTGTGGATTTCATCTATATAGAGGTTTATCTATGTGACGTATCCCCTGTGATAAATGAGGGGACACTGTTAGACTTCAGTTGACACTTTCAACCTTTAAATTGTGCTTACAGTTTGGCTAAAACTTTCGCTTTGAAAGCAAAAGGCCTACGCTTAACCTGATTTGCAAGGGATTGTGCAATCTAAGGTGAGACAGAGTTTAGTGCTACCTTACCTTGCTGCCTACCCTGTAATTTAACAGGACATACGAAAAAATACAGTGGTTTGGATTATTTCAAATTTAAATGATGATTTAGATGATTATTAATTATTTCAAAATTTAAATCGTTGAAAAAAAAGTGTTAATCATACAAAAACTTTGAGTCTTTAAACAAATAACAATCGTCTTTGTTTGCAGTTTCACTCTCAAGATGTACTTTCATTTTTGCACCTGAGCTGTTCTAACGGGGCCTTTCACCCGAATCCAGGATGACCGTCATTGTGACGGTTACATAATCCCGACTTTCCCACCAGAAGTTCCTCATAAAGAAACCATCTAATACACACTGATAAGACAGTGGAAAAAACCATGAAACAGTTTATTTTATTAACCATTATTGAGCTTTTATTTAAACAGCATCATCTATTGAGACTATTCAGTCTTTTTACAAAGACATAAAGTTAAAGTAAAGTCCCATTATAAATCTCGGTGTGTGAAATTTGTTTTCCGCATTTGACCCATCCCCTGAGGGAGCGGTGAGCTGCAGACACAGCCACTCTCGGGAACCATTTGGTGGTTTAATTTGGTATTTGGTGGTATTTTAGTCATAATCGTGTCTCGGGTTTGAATTAGAACTATCAATCTTTTTAGTTTTTACCAAAAAAAAATGTATTAGAAATACATTTAATGTTACTTAGATTTGAAATAATTCATACAATGATCTAGTAATTTCACTAGTAATAGATCTAGTAATTTCTTTTTACTATTGTAATCATTACTTTTAGGTGCAGAATGGCTAAGGTGGTTGAGCGGGTCGACCAACGATCGAAGGGTTGGTGGCTCGATCTCCACTCACCCCAGTCAACAGCCGTTGAGCCGTTGGGGCTGTAGGCGCATACTGGCAACCACACCTCTGTGAGTTTGCCCCAGGACAGCAGTGGCTCATCTACCAGCTGCATTGCACATAAACCTACAGTGAGTGAGCCGATCTCAGCACAGACAAATGAGCTGACGTGGATTTTTCCTTTTTCCACGTTGTCTTGTTGCCTTGGAAACTTCCTTAGTTTTACTAGAAAATGCACCCTCACCCAGCAAGTTTAACCTTTTCCATTTAATCACTTACCACGCCTGCTCTTATGGATTGGCTGCATATGGCAGCGTATGTCCTGACAGAGCTCCTCCTCTGGCTGCTGATTCACTCTGCATACCTTCTGCAGACCTTCAATGAGCAATCATCTTTAGTCACGTGTTTTTATTTTTTTATTTTTACAAGCTTTGATATGAAACAGAAATGTCCGGTTAAAAGGGAGTCTGAATACGTCACGGTTGTTCTGCTCTAAGTATGGATAGTATTCAGACTGAGGAAACTTGGACAGAACAGAAGCTCAGTCCGATTGGAAACGAACCGAGACCAGGGGCCTCATTTATAAAACTTTGCGTAGGATTTGCGTCAGAAGTGGCGTACGGATGAAACATAGGACGTGCGTACGCACAGAAATATTCGGATTTATAAAACCGTGTGCACACACATCCTACGCATCTTTCCCTTAATAAATCACAACAGATTCTAAATGCAGCGCAGCTTTTGCGGCATCATGACACGCCTATAGTTGCCCATAAATAGTCCGTGAAACGCCCACAAATGATGAAACCATGCCAAACACGGAGAGAAAATCAAAAAAACTTAACTTCACTCAATGTGAAGTAGAAGTTATCGTTGGCGAGGTGGAAAAGAGGAGAAAATGTTGTTTGGAGGGCACAGTGTGGGCATTACTAATGCCACTTGAGTGGCAGACGGCGGCAGACGCTGTAAATGCTGTAGCCTCACAACCTCGGACCGTGGCCGAAATAAAAAAGAAAAGGTCAAACATCAAAGTCAAGGCAAAAAAACGTCTAGCGCTGTACCCCCCCCCCCCCACACACACACACACATCCGTGTCGGCCCCGGGTTTTTGGGGGGGGGGGGGGGGGGCACCGGAGCTGACCCCTCCTGATGAGAGACTGGCGGCAATAATTGGGGAATCCCTTTTAAGTGGAGTGGTGACTGAGGCGCAGGGGGACACCGACGCGCCAGATGCACCGGGTGACACCCCCCCAAAAGCCCGCAGAGGAAGTCGGAACCGGCTCATAAGCCACTCGTCCTCGTTTGCCAACAAGTCTCCTTGCTGTCTAAGGATACGTTCACTCCGAATTCTTCCATTTGCCACATCTTCTAAGAGCGCAAGATCAGCCATTGTGCGTCATTACGCATTGTGATGGGGCATTTTATTTCCATCCATATAATTACATCTGACAAGCTACAGATGTCGGGAATAATCGACGTGGAAATGGGAAATTGATCAGCGCAAATTTAATTTCTTGTTGCTTTCTGAATGGTTGAGACATACGCCATACATTGTTTTATCAAAAATAAAACACACTAAAGGCATATGCATGAATACCATAATTCTGTAGCTTATGAAGAAATGTTTTACTATGTAAACAACTTTCCCCAGTGGACAATTAATGCATCTCTCTCTATCCATCCATCTGTCTGTCTGCACCTATATCTGCTCCTCCAGACAGACACACTGACGGGAATGTCAGTTTTGTACATTATTTCGTTCTGTTAACTATATTATTTATGAGGATGAATTGCACAACATGCCAATATTGCAGAACATATTTCACTTTTCTTTTTGCAAATATGTGTTCATTTGAATTTCTGTTGTAATTTTCGTTTGATTTTTTTATTTGTTTCACTGCTGATCGATCAAACGTGTTCGTGTTCGTGTAGGCTGTTAATTGTAAGACTTGCTTTGTGAAGTCTTCATGTTATTTCTGAGAGGCAGGATTGTCATTTTCACTTTCACGTGTTTCTTCCATCTGCCGACGGCGTCGCCGTTTCTCATTTCACCCGTTTTTGTGCGTACGCCTGGGTCAGAGCTTGCGTGAAGGACCGCACATTTTCCCGTCAAGTTTGCTTTTTATAAATCTCAATTATTGCGTAGAGAGTGGCGTACGCCTTCTTTTGTGCGTATGCAACGTTTATAAATGAGGCCCCTGGAACTTCCTGTTCCTGCATGAAAGCAGAATCCTGACAAAATAATCTAAACCCACAAACAAACGTTCCTATTTACTTTGGCAATGAAGTGAAGACAAGTAATTTGATCACAAAATAAAAAAACGTGTTCTTGAATGTGCGTCAATGTGAGCATAGATTAAGGCAAAATATGAAAAAAAAAATGGATGTTTGCAGAGTCGTGTTTGATTCTTTAGCAGAAAACAACAGAAAAAAGAACAGAACCAATAAAGTTCAGAACCTTCTTTAATTTTAAATCATTTTCAATAATCAACAATCATAGACACTTATTGCAAACAGGAGGTTTGTTCCTAAAAAACAAACTATTATGCTCAAACAAATATGGTTTAGTGTTGATTTCAGTTCCTGCATTAAAAACAGAATCTGGAAAAAATAACAAACAATATTCTTATGACAAACGATTAATAACCATTAATCTGACCAAATCATCTTAAAGCAAACAAACCCAAAAACCAGTAAAAAATAAAGTGACAGTTCAGTGAAAAAACAATTTTAGAACTTTACAGCAAAATAGAGAATCGAAAACATTTTGAAAGCTCCAGGGTTAAATGAAACTTTTATCTCTGGCAGAACTCCAAGAGTCTGTGTCCCAGAACCCGCTCCCCTCCCGACATATTACACTGAAACAAAATAATCTCAACTGTCACGGAAAATATGGCAGTTCATGCCAGCGTATGTCCTGACATGTCGCCTAAAGGAATGTGTCAGTTTCAGGAAACCTGTAATGTGTGTTTGATCTTTCTCTTAGAGGAGAATAATTCCAAAGAATGAAACTGATGTTCATCTGAAATTTAAGGGTTTTTCCTGTTGAGATCAAACAACATACATTGTTGGTACATTTCAAATTTTTTGCTTTGAGTTTTAAAAAGAGTGAACCCAGACGTGGAGGTTTTTACGCTTTTCATAGTAGAGACACTCATCCGTGAAGCTCCAGGAACAGGCCAGATCTTTGCAGGAGTTGACTGTATGAACCATCCAGTCTCCTGGTAGTTTCTCAAAGAGATACTCAGCTATATTCTCCACTGTGGGTTTCTTCTGACTCTGGTTAAACTGCTGGATGAGGTTCTCGTTCAATGGCTTAAGAGAGGTGCTGTAGGACACCCAGATTTTGAGTTTCTTATCTGTTGTGGTCACCTGGAAGCGACTAGTTCCTGTAGGACATTCACATTTCTTTTTGATTGAAAAGAAAGAAGAGCCGGATTTGTAAACACGAACTGACCAGCCCACCCAGTCGTACTTCTTCTTTAGCATCTCTATGAGGGCATCAGCCCTCTGCTTGTTGGTCAGGTCCTCCTTCTGGTCTCTTACCAGTCGTTGACAATCAGTCTTAGCGTGTCTTGGGAAGCTAACGATGCATTCTGTGATGACAGTGTTCATCTTCTCCTGCACAACTCTCATCGTCTCGCTCCACTTTTTTACGAGCTTTTCTTGCTTATCAGACTTTATCAAAGCAGCGTGACCCAACAGAGCAATGATCCCCATGCAGAACAGACACCTCAACTGGTTGCAGTATTCTTCTACTGGACGTCTGCTGCTCTCCTCATAACTCAGTATGACCTTAAGCAAAGGTTCACCATGGAAATAGTTTCCTTCCACAATCTTGTAAAGCTCCTCAATTTGTTCTTCACCACCACTATTTTTATAGTGCTCGAGGAATGCATTTTTTCTATATTCAGAATTATCTTTGAGAAATTCCATGTACTTTCTGAACTGATGTGTGATCGTTTCCTCAACTGAGAATAATTTGTTATCCACTGCCTTCTTCCGAATCTCCTTATTGATGCGATTTATATCCTCTGAAACCTTTTCAATATGATTCCCCACCTTCTCAAACTGCTCCCTCATGAAAACAGCCTCTGTGCTCTCCACATCATTCAGAACCAGTTGGACAAGGGGAGAAACGACTGAGAAAATAGGGGAAAAATCCCCAATGATGGTGGCTGCCTTGTTGGCTCCAGTCTCAAGCATGTCCATCATCTTCTTCACCCCTTCTTTGTTCTCTGACAGAAAGTTCTTCAGATCTTCCATTTTTTGTTTGTAGATCTTGTACGCTAAATAAGAGAAAAACAACATTTGCATTAAGGCAGGTAGACATGGTCAAACCAAACATCAGAACGGGGAAGAAAGGTGGTTGAAGTTACTATGAACGTGGCATGGTTGTTAGTGCCAGACGGGCTGGTCTAAGAATTTCAAAAATTGGGATTTTCACCCACAACCATCTCTAGGGTAAAATATCCAGTGAGCTACAGTTGTGTGGGCAGAAATGCCTTGTTGATGCTGGAGGTCAAAGGTGAATGGCTGACAGAAAGGCAATAGTAACTCAAATAACCACTGGTTC
The DNA here is from genome assembly GCA_037389245.1 of Oryzias sinensis. NCBI lineage: Eukaryota > Metazoa > Chordata > Actinopteri > Beloniformes > Adrianichthyidae > Oryzias > Oryzias sinensis. The sequence goes on along the minus strand of JAUDJI010000083.1, from coordinate 6,247 downwards.
CAACCAAGATCTGCAGAAAAGCATCTCTGAACGCACCACACGTACATGTTATTGGATTTAAACAAATCTATCATTATAACAGACTGCTGTTGTTGTCTGATGCTTAATATTTGAATAAACATTATCAAAATCATTAAAATTGTCATTTCAAATAAACTCCCGCCTGCAGGGTGAAGCAGGCCCACAGTGGACATCACCTCTGCGACTGCTCCATAATCTCCACGCCCTTCTCAATCGTGTCCCTGTTCTGTACAATCCAGTCTGGGCCATCTTTGGGTTTCGTTTTTTGCAGCAAATAATTAAATTTTAATCAACAAACACAGAGCTTTTTTGTGGGGTCAAATCAAAATCAGCTTAAAATACTGTACAATTTAAAAAAATAAAATGTGGATTTGTAAAAAACAGTTGGATTTAAGCAAGTTTCAGAAAAACATTTGTGATTTTTATATTTTACAAAGGTTATCATCAAAACTGTTTAAATTCCATTCCAGAAGTAGAAAAAAACAATGAAAGAAAACTCACCGTGTGATGATTTTGCTTTTGCTTTTTTGTTTGTTTAGAGAAAACTCTTAAACAAAAAAGTTATTTGGCAAAAAATAAAAGAGGAGAAAATCTCAGCAACCAAACTCTGGTCAAAATGATCTGCTTTGCTGTTCAGATTCATTGGAGAGCTTGTATTTAAGCATCTCACAAAACCACATCCCCCTCAAGATTCCTTTCCACCCCCAGCATGACGTTAGTCATTACTGTGAAGCTGTGCATCCTCAGAAAAAAAATTAAAAAATAAAAAAACTCATCCTTTACTGTTTGGAGCTTCAGGTCCGACTATTGAGACAATTTGAGAAAACGCTGACCTGTTTTACTAGGATTTACATTACTGCAGACAAATTTGACAGGAATCCTTTTCACTACAGCAGTCAATTATTACCAGCTAAACATAATGTTTTATAAAAGCAGCTTTTATATCTTAAAAGTCCTTAAATGTATATTATTTGATTAAAAAACTGTAAAACTTTAAAATAAGTAAAAGGCAAATTTTGCATTCTTCGCATTCATTCTCTGAATTGTTAAGACAGAAAAGTAAGAAATATGCATAAATAAAAGAAATTCAACATAACAGAAATCAAACTTAAAATACTCCTTCAGGCTGTGTATGGTGGGAGTCTAAAAAATATAACTGAGACCCCAACTAGATTTTATCACTTTGATTCTAACGGCTTATTCCTACTTTTTAACACTAGATGTCCACAAAAATCACAGAAATCACTCGTCTCCCGGCAAAGAAAAGTAAAGCTGACTATTTTATTATTTCTCAGATGAGTTTTTTTCAACTTTAAAAATGACCTAATGGTTAATCCAATTTATTATCAAATAGACAAATAAGCGGTTCATGGTTTTTTCCACTGAACTACCGGTGTATCAGCAGTGTTTGGTAGATGGTTTCATTATGAGAAACTGTCTGTGGGAAAGTCAGGATTTTGTAATCGGCACTCTAGATTTGGCAGAGACCTTTGGGAAAATAAAGCTGTGTGGAACCTGAAAAACACCTTCATTACAGCTCAGGTGGGAAAATGAAAGCACATCCTGGAAGTGAAGCAAACTTTTTTCACACAGCTCTGTAAACGGATCAAATGTTCATTTGCTGTTTGATGCCTTTGTAAAGGTTTTTAACACACATTTCAGTCAAAGCAGCAGAATTTTAAATTTTAGTTAAAAAAGTTAACTTTTATTTAACAGAATACGTAGTTTACAATACTTTTTCTCCTTTAAAATGTTTCGTTTTGAGAAACTGTTGGTGGTGAAGTATTGTGTAACCATCATAATAATAGTGACTCCTGTTGGGAAACAAAGTGTCAACGGCAGATCTCTGGCTCTAATGAAGCCATAGGGGTGCTGAGATTGCTGCAAAGTTGGTTTCATGGAAAATGAAACCAGACTGTCATTGGTTCTGATTTTCTACCTTTATTTATTCTGTCAACACTTGGCCTTTTACCAACGCTCTGAGGTTCGCTGCCTCATTTGGGTTTTGTACTTCTTTCAATTTGAGGGCAGACAAGCCTAAATTGGTTAACTGCTGTCACATCCTGCTTAATAAACTGATAGTATAGTTCCACACCTAGTTTTGTCTGTGTACCACTTTTGTGTTATTCCAGCAGATCACAGCTGAGACTGAGATCCGCACCAGAACTCTGACCGGAGTCTGCTTACAGGCTAACAGTCAAGCCCATCCGGTGTTCCTGTAAATCAATCCAAACTCATGTAAGATCTGAGGAAACAGACAAAGGTTAGGGAAAAGGCAGCTTATTGATTGAGGACACATTTAGCTTAGTTTGTCTTTCATCTTCAAATGCGAGCCAACAACAGTCAGCATTTCCTGACTCACTGGGAGTGTAATCACTCAAGCTGATTTGTTTTATCACCAAAAGACATTCAGATCTTCTTCTGCTTTTCCTTTCAGCTTTTCCCTTCAGGGGTCTCCACACAGAATCAGCTTCCTTCATCTAACCTAGTCTTCTGAAATCTCCACTCTACTCTAAACACCAACTAGACCCTTGAGTTATTACCTGCAATGTATTTGCTTGATACAGAGGACAGGATTTTCTCTGTGAAAACGAACACGGTTAACCCTGTTAACATGAAAATTAAGATAAAAGAATAGAAAATTTTTTTTAAATCATCTGAATTGTTCAGTAAATTTTACATTCAAACAGAAAAAAAAATTCCGTTTTTTTATTTTTTATTAATTATACTAAACATTTTGTTTGAAAAGTATTTTGTTTTCCATGGAATTTGGAAAATCAATAATGCTTAATCTATTTATTTTTTTTGCTTTTGTTTATTAGTTTCTATAGAAATTAATTAGCCAATAGTTAAGTCAAACTAAAGTTAAGGTTAAGAAAGATTTAACTAACATTGTATAATTTTTAGTTGCAAATTAGAATTTTCAATTTTGAAATATCTTTTGCTGTAAGTACAGAAACTGTTCTTAAGTCTTCTTGTCCTTGCTTTGCTTGACCTGTATCACCTGCCTGAAGGCAACAGTTCAAACATGAGGAGACTGGACTTTTCACGTCATAATGTCTTATTAGAGCTACTGTTAAAATATATATTTTAACAGAAACACCAGACACAGGATCATAAACTTTTAATTGGGTAAATAGAGTCTGCTCTTTAAAAAATGCACAACATTTTTCATTGGAGGGTTTATGGTTGGTCACATATCCTGAAACGCCACCACACTGTGACCTAAATGGAAGTTTTTCAGCAAAATTCTGCAGGTGGCCGCACGGTGACATTTGTAATCGGGAGGAGGAATCTGCATTTTTACACCCAGTGGCGGTGGAGATTTTAAAAAGGGTAACATTTTATGGCGACTGGACATTTTCTTGAAAATAGTCAGTGACCATTCTGACACATACGGAGCCTGCGGAGTGGAAGTTCAGTGACAGGCGGGTGGCAGGAAGGCAGCAGCCCAATAACTGACAGATAGGAGGGTCTCCAAGGTCCCCAAAATGATGGTCAGCTGATTTCAGATTGCCACCCCCCTGCCCCCCATGCTGCCGCCCCACTGCAACCGTCCGATTGTTAGAAATAATACGGTGGTAGCGCGGGCCCTCGACGAGGGCTGTTGACATGGGCCGGACCTCGATCTGGCGATCCCGGCCACAGTGAATCCTGCATTTAATGAGTAGACGGCATTAATGCTGCTTTGATGTGTTGATGCTCTTCATCCTGATGAAGACTCCTGCTGTGGTTGGATGACAGCAGGAGGCGCTGGGGCCTTGCTGGGTTTCTTGGGAGGCATGTTGCCCAAAAGCGTGTAAATTTGTAAATTGACAAGATTATAGTGTGTGCTCAAAATCTTAGTTGCCAATGACTAGTGGCCCACTTTTTAATTACCCCCGGGCAAATGCACATTTGAGCCCCGCATGAGGACCTTGGCTTCACATTCAAGATGCACGTAAATCTGAGATTTAATCAGAGAGCTTGTCAGTCAGGAATCTGCCAAATCCAGAGTAAAGGTTGTTGTGGAGGTTAGACACTGACACTGACTTTGCATCCAGCAGCTTTGAAAATATGTAAATAAAGTGTTAAACACTCCTTAATTAACTGATGATACAGAAGAATAAAACAAGGTATTTTACTTCTTGATAGTAAAAAAAAAATTAACCAACTATTCAATAACTTCAGAACTGATGCATCAAAGACTAAAATCTACTAAATACTACTCTTTTTTTTTGCTTTAGGCTGCATTTTTTTTTAAACTTATCCCAGAAATCATAAAACTGTCAGTTTCCTCTTTTCTTTTTATGGGACGAGTCTTTCCTGTGAGCTTTGAGGACACCTTGTGGTAAAAAGGAAACATGAGTCATGAATCAAGGTCAGACTGATAAAACACAGTCCTGCACGAGACTCATTTATGTTTCCAGATTCCAAACAGACACAACTTCCATGACAAGATTTTTTTTAGGCCATACCATGTTGAACTTGAGTCATCCATACAGTTTTCTTAATTTTTTGTCCTAAAATCTGAGAAGTTTCACTAAATTACTGATAAATTGTACTTTTATTCAGAAGCAGAACTTGTATAATCATTTAATTTTCATTTATTTATTAACTTGATAAATTATATAAATTTAGAGACCTTTTATCAAATCAGCTCAGCTTTTCAAACACATTGTTTGCCTCTTTTCAGCTGGTTATCATTATCTCAGGTATTTCAGTCTGTTTTTCCCCTGCTGAGCATGAAACCACCAACAGCAAAGACCCAACACGTTCTAACTAATTGCACTTTTTTTAGGTATAATAGAGAAAGGACTTCGGAGGACAGGGATGTGGGTGATGTTTGTCTGAGTCCCATTTCTGCTGCTTTATATTATATACTGGCTGCAGTTGAGATTGATCTGACGGCACTTTCACCTCCAACAAACTGCAAAGCTGAATATGAAGCACAAAGTTCATGTGAGCCCTGAAGCTGTTATGGTGCGTTTGCTGACACAACGGCTGTGATTTTTATTAGGTTAAGGTATTTTTGTATAGTTTTGTGCAAGAGCAACTGTAAATGTGAACAATTATACAATAGCAGCTTTTAAATTTTACATACAAATGACCAACATTATTTTCTTGTTTACAATAAACTTAACTGGAGGAAAAAAAATCTGTTACCTAGAGATTGTATTAGTTTTTCTTCTGTTTGCATCATAAACTGATCCAATAAACATTTTTATATATTAACAGTAAAGAGGAAAAACAAAGAAATTATTTGTTTTCTTGAAAGTAAAAAACAACATTAACAATTCAATCATTTCGGAGATGATGCAACAAAATACAAATATTCCTTTATTATTTAGGTTATTTTTTTTCATGATATTGTTTTTAAAACTCATAAAACTGTCATTTTTTCTGTTATGGGACGAGTCTTTCCTGTTAGCTTTGAGGAAACGTTGTGGTGAGAAGGAAATACGAGTCATGAATCAAGGTCAAACTGATAAAACACAGTCCTGCAAGGGACTTATTTATCTTTTCAGATTCCAAACAGACAACTTCCATGACAATCTTTATATTTTAGAATCTTAGTCTGTAGACTTTCATGTTTATTTTTTCTCTCTCCTTCAGATGAATTATTCATCCATACGTCTTGTTTCTTTGTCCTAAAAAGGAAGAAGATTGACTAAATTAATGATAAATTACACTTTTGTTGAAAATCAGAAGTTTTACAATTATTACATTTTAATTTCTTATCACTTTTATTACAGTATTTTCATGACCATAGGGCGCACTGGGTTACGGGTACAGTTTCAGTTATGGGTGCTTTTTCTGTATTTAACACATACAAAAGGGGCACTGGGTTTTAAGGCGCGGGCAGTTAACACATACCGGTAAAACATGCATGCTATAGTGTGTTTTAAAAAAAAGGCAGCGGGAGCAAAACTGAGTTGGTTGTGATTCATTTTTTACTTTTTCAGTCATCAATCAGCATCCAAAAATCCAAAAGCCCTCTTCTGTATCTGAAATGAACAGCCGGACTAAATTTCTATCAAACACAGCAGCTTCCCTTTGGTCATCGTCAGTCTGTCTCGTGAAAGATGCCAGCTTTTGCAACAACAGTGCAAGCAGACACGTTAGCCCAAGCATCTACTATGCATTCACAAACTGTGGCGTGACTCGCCCGCCGCTGCCTCACAGTTTCAGTAAAAATGTGTCTGCCATTCGACAGTGTGACTCACCGGGATGTCAAAAGTGAGTG